>OVBA01007281.1:0-14983 GCA_900406435.1 Lepidium aucheri | reverse complement strand
AAACAACCTAAAATAGTACTCTAAAACCATTAAAAATCACACTTATCAAAAAGTCTTGATATATATATGTCTGTAAACATTCATAGCAACACAACAACGATTCTTTCATTTTCTGCCCGTCAAGTTTGTAACATGGTATTACGGCTTAACACTTTCTGGATCTCTATTTCAATTTCTTTTCTCGACCAGATCATATTGATCAAACGAACCCAAACTCAAAGCAATGATAGGAAATGTACAGCGCCAACGGAAACACGACTAAATGAGTTGAAGTCAGGAGAACGATATCTCCTTTCGATATGACTGTTGCAGATGATCTAGAAGCGATTATCTCACGACCTCTTCTTCGAGGTAAGAACTACGATGAATGGGCTTGTGCCTTCAAAACAGCTCTCTGTTCACACAAGAAATTTGGTTTTCTGGATGGATCGATTATCAAACCTGCGCCTGAGTCTCCAGATTGTGAAGATTGGGAACTATTAATGCTCTTCTTGTATCATGGATCAAGATGACGATTGAACCAGCATTGCTTTCTAATATCTCTCACAGAGACAATGCCAAGGATTTATGGGAACACATTAAGAAACGTTTTGCGGTAACTAGCAGACCAAAAAATCAACAAATCAAGGCTGATTTGGCAAACTGCAGATAGCAAGGAGGAACAATTAAGGACTACTTTGGAAAATTAACAAAGATTTGGGATAACATAACGATTTATCGTCCACTTCGAATTTTTAAGTGTGGTCGGTGTACTTGTGATCTTGCAACCTTGCAAGAACGTGATAGAGAAGAAGATCAAGTACAACAATTCTTATTTGGTCTAGATGATCGTGTGTTTGGCTCTATTTGGTCTAGTCTTACAGCCCGAGTTCCATTGCCATCTCTGGAGGAAACATATAATTTGGTAAAGCAGGAAGAAGACTTGCAAAACAGTACTCGTGGCAGAGAAGATAAACCCGACATCACAGCATTTGCAGCCCACATTAAGCCATAATTTGCCCCAGATACACATGGACATGACACTACAGTGGTGTGCCGTCACTACAACCGCTTGGGTCATGCTTTGAAGAATTGTTTTGCTGTCATTGGTTACCCAAAGTGGTGGGGAGACAGACCGAGATCGCGTGTGACTGCAGGACAAGGCAGAGGGAAACTAATGACTGTATCATCATCTTCCTTAAAGATGCATGTCTATGCGAATGCGGTTTCAGCAAGTTTACATGTAATGCACGCAAATCGTGCAATCACAAATCAGGACCGAGATGCATTGGTAGGTATAAGTGATGAGCAATGGAGAGAAATTTGGCAAGTTTTGAACATAGCTCAACCCGCAGCAGCTGAAACTCTATCTGGTACGTTAACTCAACCTTCTTGGGTTCTTCATACAGGAGCTTCTCATTATATGATCGGGAAGCTTACTGCACTGTCCGATTTGAGAGATATGTCACCGGTTTTGGTATATTTGGCTGATGGGACTGAAAAAATTTCAGTAAAAGAGGGTACAATGTCATTGGGATCACATCTAAAATTGGAATCGGTGTTCTATGTTGAGAATATGAAGTCTGATCGAGTCTCTCTTACTCAGTTAATGGATGAAACCAATAGTGTTTTACAAGCTACTCCTCATTTCCTTGTCATTCAGGACCGTAGTTCGAGGATGATGACTGGAGTGAGTAAGCATCAAAGTGGAACGTTCTATTTTCATGGAGTGGAAACCGTTGCGGCAGTAAATACTAGAGAGCTTGATGACTTCAAGATGTGGCATAATTGAATGGATCATCCCTCCATGAAAATCCTTAATACTATTCCTGGAATTTCTGTTTCTGATAATTTGAATTCAGTTTGTGACGCTTGTTATCGTGCAAAGCAAACACGTGATTCATTTCCTTTAAGTGATAATAAGAGTTTGAAAGTTTTTGATAAAATCCACTGTGATGTTTGGGGTACATATAAAATTCTTTCTTTCTCTGGAGCTTGCTGTCTTCTGACTGTAGTCGATGACTACTCCAGGAGCGTTTGGATTTATCTCATGGCAACAAAAGATGAAACACAGACTCATCTTCTTGGTTTCGTAGCTATGGTAGAAAAGCAATTTGAGGCTTCAGTGAAAACCATAAGATCAGACAATGGCACATAATTGATGTGCTTGAAAAAGGTCTTCAGAGATAGAGGAATTCGACATGAGACTTCATGTGTGGGAACACCAAACCAGAATAGAAGAGCAGAACGAAAGCACAAACATATATTGAACATAGCTAGAGCTATCCGATTTCAATCTTCTCTTCCAATCGAATTCTAGGGTGAATACATTCTAACAGCAGGATATATGATTAATAGAACACTATCTGAAGTACTTCAAGGAAAAACACTATACAAGATGATACACGGTTCAGCACCTCCAATTTCACACCTACGAGTATTTTGTTCTCTAGCTTATGCTCAAAATTAGTATACAAATGGAGATAAATTTGACTCGAGATCGAGAAAGTGTGTTTTCGTGGGTTATCCTCATGGCCAAAAAGGATGGCGTTTGTTTGATATCAAAACAAAGCAATTTTTTGTTTCAAGGGATGTGCGATGAGGATCAATTTCCGTACTCTGTTTCAGCTGAAACAGAAGGTAGACACAAAGAAAAATAGAGTTATGGGCTACATTAAGTTCTGGCCCAACTCAGATTGACCTATTCGCACATTCTATTTTTTTTTTACAGAGAATAATTACTCAGGCCCAACAAACACAACAGCCCACAAACGATGCTGCTTCATTGTCCTTACCACCAAGCAAAATCAACACACTGTCATCACCAGTTCAATCCGATCCACCATCACCACCAAGCGAAATTGAAACACTGCCTATGGTTTCACCGGCGACAAATGAACCGACCAATGAAGCCATTGACAAAAGTCCAAAACCACCGCAGTTGGGAAGAGGACATAGAACCAAGCAAAGACCTGTGACACTCAAGAATTACGTCAAAAATTCAGCCTCGACATCAATGTATCCAATTGATGAATATGTTTCCAATGAACGATTTTCGACACAACACCAAGCGTTTCAAGCTACAATTATAGGCGCAATTGAAGCTTTGTCTTACAGAGAAGCTGTTAAGGATGACAAATGGTGTAATGCTATGTCTGAAAAGATCAAAGCCCATGGGACAAATAACATATTCATTGTCACGCTGCCACCAGGAAAGAAGGCAATTAGGTTTCACTGGGTTTATAAACTCAAGTACAAGGCTGATGATTCTTTGGAACAACATAAAGCAAGATTAGTTGTTTTGGGTAACAGACAAGTGGAAGGAGAAGACTATGGTGAGACATTCGCACATGTAGCTAAAATGGACATTGTACGGATGTTTCTATGAGTAGCAGGGAGTAGAGGGTACGAGGTACATCAGATGGATGTACATAACACATTTTTTCATGGGAATTTGAAGGAAGAAGTATACATGAGATTGCCACATGGATTCACATCTTCAAAACCGAATCAAGTGTGTCTTTTACATAAATCATTATACGGCCTTAAACAATCACCTCACTGCTGGTTTGCGAAATTGTCTTCAGCTCTTATTGCTTATGGATATGTTGAGTCAAAGTCAGACTAGTCTCTTTTCACCTATGCTAAGAATGATACAATCCTCAGAGTGCTGGTCTATGTAGATGATTTGGTGATAGCTGGAAATTCACCAAATGCGATTGCTGAGTTTAAAGCTTACTTGTCCACCTATTTTCGGATGAAAGATTTGGGAAATCTGAAAAAAAATTTAGGACTCAAAATGGCAAGAAATCATACAGGTTTCTATCTCTATCAAAGGAAATACATACTTGAGATCATAGACGAAAGAGGTCTACTTGGAGCCAAACCGGCCACTTTCCCAATGGTGCAGATTCATCGTTTAGCTTTGTCCACAAGTTCGGTACTATCTGAACATGCACAGTATAGGAGACTAATTGGCTGGCTAATATACTTGAAAGTCACCAGACCCAACATCTCTTACCCAGCCTATACACTAGCCCAATTTATGCAGAATCCACAACAGGACCATTGGGAAGCAGCATGTCGTGTAGTACGTTATCTTAAACCATCTCCGGCCAATGTATCTTACTCAACTCGGATTCAGATCTTATGTTGAAAGGTTGGTGTGATTCCGATTGGGAAAGTTGTCCACTTATCCGGCGATCAGTAACAGGCTATTTTGTACAGCTTGGTACATCACCAATTGCTTGGAAGACAGAAAAACAACAGGCAGTGAGTCCATTTTCAGCTGAGACTGAGTATAGAGCGATGTCGGACCTTGCACAAGAACTGATTTGGTTAAAATGTCTTCTTCATGATCTATGAGTTGATCATTCTTCTCCAATAAGTGTGTTTTGCGACAGTAAATCAGCTATATATATTGCCACAAATCCGGTTTTTCACGAGCGTACAAAACACATCGAATTTGACTATCACTTTGTGAGAGATGAGATAGTTGCTGGTAACATGTCACCTTCATATGTACCAACAAAAACACAACTGGCAGATATATTGAACAAAATCTTTAGGTAAGAAGGAGTTCAGAGAGTTTATTAGCAAGTTGGGCATTAAGAACTTACATGCTCTAACTTGAGGGGGGGAGGCAACTTGAGGGGGGGAGGGTGTTAGAGTATGAGATTGTTCACATTAATATTGATCTCTATACTTATTAGAATGTGATTGTATATGGAAAGTAGGTTAAGTAGTCTTGATATATATATATATATATGTGTGTAAACGTTCATAGCAACACAACAACGATTCTTTCATTTTCTAGCCGTCAAGTTTGTAACACCTGATGTAAAGAGAGATGATAAAAACTGGGTAAATAAGATTTATGAATGGATGGATTATGTTGATAGTTACATTCTAACTCCTACAAGACAAGAATAATTGCCATTTTTGTTAGTTGTTGACATCATAATTATGGAATTGCTATTATGATGATATTCTAATTATCTCTGTTCTGCTCAACTAAGTTAATATCATAGTGTGAAAATAGAACACAACATCTATTTTATAGAGTTGAGCTTTAGGAAAAAATGTATTTTTTAATCATACTTTAATATATCAACTTATTTTAATATATATATATATATATATATATGTGTGTGTAAATTTATATGATTGTTAATTTATGATGTTATTAGTACTATATTTTTACATAGGAAATTCAAAATAACAATAATTATTTTATTAATTTATTAAATTTGATTAAATTTTACAATGGACCGATTCGGACCACAAATTTTATTATTTTATAGAAGTTATTAATTTATCGAGTATTAATTCATGGAGGTTTCACTATAGTATATTAGAATGGTCTCAACTTCGAATGTAAAACAATTATATTCAAACATAAGAATTAAGATTTTGTGTTGTTTTAAAAAAATTTGTAATATTTATAAGTAGCGTCCATATAATAGCAGAGGGGTTATTTTTGTAAAGAACATAAATTTGAAAGATTGTAACTCTATAAAATATTGAAGGTTTAATAATGTATGTAATGTGGTAATAGTTGATATATTTTTTTACTAAACATTTCAAAAAAATAATTTAAACTAGTTGTACTCATCCACAGCCATTTCTGTCCACAAAAATCCAAAATATAGAAAGAAGAACTGTGTTATATATATATATATATACTTATTTGTCAAACTAGTTGTTTAAAAGTGATATATATTAATAAGAACTTGTACGATTACATGTTCATAATATTTGTTGAGAAGTTGTACAACTACATGTGAAATTGCCACTCGATTTTAACTTGTTACAACTTACAACCCAAAACAATATAGTAACATGTCGTTATAGTAACTTTATAAAAACTTTCTGTTAAATTTAAGATGTTTCCAACAGAAACAAACAAACCAACAAACAAACAAAGGGGTCGAATTTAATTCAGAAACAGGAACAGAATTTTATTTTGAGCATGCAGTATATATAAATATTATGAAAACAATTATTTCTTTTTTTACTGCTTTTCAAATATATAAAGAAAAGAATTGAAGTGAGTAAGTGAATTTAATAATACGTAACATAAAAATAAAAATTGAAAGGTCTCTCTCCCTCTAAATATCACTTTAGTTTCCTCTCACATCTATCTTATCCTGCAACCTCCAGACTTCAACATATGTTATTGATTGGTTCTCTCTAGAGCTTCTTCTATTTTTTCCAATATCAATGGATACTACCAACCATCGCCGCGTTGTTATGCAGACCAGGTTCACTCGACATGACTCCGAAGGTCTCTCTTTACTTCTTAATCCCTTTTTTTTTTTTAGGTTTTACACTCATCCTTACAACTTATTTACATGTAATCATCCTCTCACGTAATTTTTGATTTAATAAAATATACTAAAAATGCAGAAGTAACTAGTAAGGAATGGGAGTTTATCAATATGACCGAACAAGAAGAAGATCTCATCTCTCGAATGTACAGACTTGTCGGCGATAGGTAACACTTTCGTCTTCTGTATATATAACGGCTACAGAAAATTTTCATTACAGACAAACAGAAAAAAAAATCTATATACATATATATATTTTATAAAGTTATCATCATAAATAATCACGGCATTATTATTTTTACCGTCATCACAGCATTCTTGGAAATGCATAATGTACTCATTAGGCATTAATAGATCTAAAGAAAATTCAAGATTATAAAAAAAAAAAAAAATAGAGATTATAAGGAAGGTATCGGATGCAAAACCATTTCCAGCCATAAATAAATAAAAACTCAAAATTTTGAGTTATAAATTAAGCTTTACTGATACTCACAAAATATATTGAATTTAATTAAGGGCAACTGATTCTGATTCTGTATATATTTATTTCATTCCAGATAGAACTTTATTTTTGTAGCAAAAAAAAATATAAGTATATAAGACGTGTTAAGATATACATCCCCAATATATTAAAAAAAGGAATATATGTGGAAAAAAAGATTTAGAAAAATAAAATAAAACACATATGTAACAAATAAAAGATATAAATATACAGAATTTTATTTGAGTATAAAAATTATGGGAGGAAATCTTTTGGACAAATGGTTAAATGTTTATATAACCACAAATTGCATAACCACAATAGAATTTGAGCTATAAATAGGATCTTGTCTCGATAGAATATATGAAACCAAAAAAAAAAATCCTCCACAGATCCATGATAGCACATTATCTTTCTTTTGGTTGGTACGGACTGTTAAAGTTGGTTAGATATCAATGTATATTTCTATAAGAAAGAAAGAAAACTAAGGGGTTGATTGGTAAAGACCACTAAACATCATTAAAATGCAACTTTTTATTTTTATCTATTTAATTAATATTTTGTAAATAATATTAAAAATAAATTATAATTTTTAATTTTGTAATATTAGATCTAATTACTCATTGTTCCAAATATCACATAAATTTAAGATTTGATTAATAGATCATAATAGGAAGCTTAAAACTTATGCTTTTTAATGCTACATCTCTATACATTACCAATCATGACTTAAGTATCTTTAGCATATGTCACGACTGAATTTCTGAAAGTGAACCAAAACTATAGGAGTAATAAAGAGTGAACCATAAAAATTAAACTTTTCGTATTAAATTCTAACCATAAAAACCAAACCTAAAATATTGAAACCCTAATAAATCATGAATAACTCAAAATTAAGTTCGAACGCTAAAACTAAACCCTAGATCAAGATAGTATTTACATAAAGTTTATATATATAGATCAGCACGTTATCACTCAATATATATGGCATTATTTGTTTGTTCGTTCAACAAAAATCCAAACCAAATTAAGACATACAAGAAACAAATTTGTTTTTTCTTTGCTTTGGATTATGCGACTGAATCTATTTATTATTTACAATGAATACAAAATTATAAATAAATAAAATATGGTACAACTGTTTTGGAAAAAAATAGAAATGAGAAATGAAAAGAAAGAAATAAGAGCAATTAGTTTTTGGTATCACGTGTGCACTAAAGAACAATTATATTCTTAAGTATCTTATATATATTAAGATATATGGCTATTAGTTTTATTTGTGGTTGTAATCAAGATGATTATTTGGTATTATTTCCTATATAATTAAGGTAAACAGAAAACATTCTGATATATGTGACTGTAAGAAGGAACTTTTTTCATGGAAATATTAGGTTAGGTAGTCGTTAATGACAATAACCAAATCATGTTTTTTTAATAGTTACTGATTTAATAACTAATAGCAGTGATCAGTCGCCAATGACCAGCGATCATTTTTTCAATTACTAAAAGATTCAGCGAATAGTTGTTATTAGTGGCTAGCAACAACAACTGCTAAAAAGAACAGTCGTAACGACCAAATTTTTTTTTTTTTCTGATTTTTATTGAATTATTTTTCCAACAAAAAACTTAGAATTAAACAAAATTAATATATAAAAACAACAAAAATATTTTAATTTAAACTAAAAATAAAATAAATTGATATAAACAAATTTGATAGTTACTAATAGTTGTGTATAAATATAATATATATATATATATATATATATATTTCAATTAATAAATAAAAGAAAATTGATATCACTTTTACCTACTTTTTTTCAATTTTTCCCAAATAACTACCTCAACTTTTTCTCCTGTCATATATCTTCTTTCATAATTCTCTCTCATGCTAATTATTCATTCTCTCTCTGTCCTTTTTCCCTGCCCTTTTTTACCATCAATTGCCCATTCTTTTCCTCCATATTCCCTCTTTCATAATTCTCTCTCATATATTTTAATTGGTTTTACTCTTTTCCTTTTTCTTCGGATATGGAAAAACAATATCTTCATCTTAGTATACATGTTTTGAATATTTCGCCCGACGTAGACTATCTTATCTTTAACCTTTCACCATAAGATAAATTTGTTCCTTATGGATGTCTTTGTATATACGTTTGCAATGCTGATAGTGTACAATTATTAATGTCCATATGCACAATGTATCAGTTATACGTATGTTGTTTTTGAACTTTGGAAATGCAGATATTGACATAGACATGGACATATTTTCGATTTTTATATATGAACATTTACTAAAGTGTAGACTTATTAATGTTTCGTGTACACTATATCGTTTTCAAACTTTGTAAATATAGTATAGACATGGACACATGACCATTCATTCTAAATTTGGACATGTACATATAACACATATATTGACATGAACTTATCGTTTTATTCATTCTTGATATGAACACGTACTAACAACCACGAAATCATGATGTGGACATGGACATATCACTAAGATATAGAGAGACCTATTGTCATCATGTTGGATATGGACAAGAACATATGCGGTAAATGGAACAGATGGAACATGTTCGTAGAAAACTACATGAATGGAAAAATGGGTAGTAGACACCAAACATTAGTGAAAAGTGGGCATTATAGCTAGGGAATGGAAAATTGTGTCTAGGCGCCAAAACATAGATATGGCATGTGGACATATTTTCATTTATTCCGGATATGGACATGTACGAAATTGGAGACTTTCTAATATCCATATGGACATTAAATCGTTTATGATTAAAAGTGTATACTTATTAATGTCCATATCGACATGCTATCAGGTAGACTTATGTTGTTTTCGAACTTTGTAAATTAAGGTACCAACATGAACAAATGCATATTCATTACGGATGTGGACATGGACATATCACTAAAGTATGGAAAAAGACATATTGTTATTCATAACATATATGGACATGGACATTGTACACTTATTAATGTCCATATGGATGACATGGACATGGACATGAACATGTATAGTGATAATGCATGACATGGACATGGACACATATGATGAACTTATTGACATGGATGGAAATTAACTTGTTCATTGCGCTATAATATTTCTCTTTTTTTGTAGAATAGATTATGTCACTCAAGTGGACAAGAACATGGGAATTACCATATAATCTGATATGGACATATTCTTTGTAATGACACATAGACACGGAAAATCACAAAGTCATATAAATAGACATAGACAAATATGACATATGTCCTTTATTTTCAATGTTTTTGTTCCTAAGAACTTATTCACTTTAATGACAATGCATCCCATAGACATGGACATATATTAAACATATGGACATGGACTAAAGTTAATCGGTTCGCCGTGGACTGATATTATTATTGTTTGTAATGTATGTAGACATATATATTAATCATTCCAATAAAAATTTGCATTGGCATATCACACGACATGGATATAATCTTTGTAATATGATATACATACATATATATATATGGACAAAGAAAATGACATATACATAGACAAATCTGATGACATATGTCCTTATTATAAAAAAAATCTATTCAGTGTACTGACAATGCATATATTGAACTTACGGACATTAACATGTTCATTCCACTCTAATTTTTTCCTTTTTTGTACAGTAGTTTATATCACTCAAGTTGACAAGAACACGAGAATTGCCATATAACCTGACATGAACATATTATTTTTAATGACATATAGACACAGACAATTACAATAACATATAAATAGACATGAAAAAAATCTGACATATGTCCCTTTTATACAACATAAAGTCTTCACTTGTATAAAAGGACATTAATTCTCCAAAACCCAAAGCTTTTGACATGAATGTAAATAGTTTTTCTGACCATAATAAAATATTCACTTTTACATGATGTCATTTTCTAAAAATTCAAGGTCATTTTAGTCTTTTATGTCTTAAAACTGGGTATGTGGGAGAAGCAAAAAAGATATGAGTATTTCTCATGAGTTAGTCCACAAAATATGTATTTTTGGTGAAATTCTCTGAAAAAATTATATAGTTTTTTAAATATATAATGTAAAAAATTCAAAAATAAAATAGAAATATATATATATATATATATAGTTGGATTTTTTAAAAAAATTAAAAAAAAAGTTTTGGTCGCTGCGATTATTCTTTTGGCAGTCGCTGAACCAGTAACCCGTCGCAGCGACTGATTGCAGCAACTACAAAAAGAACAAAAGCCGAATCGCTAGTCACTGTCGCTGGTTGCTATCGCTGTCGCTAATGACACGAAAAGAACAGGGTCTTAGATACAAACAACAAATAATTGAAAAGTACCCTTAAACCTTTGTAAAATTATCAAAAATACCAAAATTTTCTCACCTTATTAAAAATACCCTCGAAAAAGGACATGGACATAATCATCATTTTTTTTTACCTTTTTGCCTTTCTCTATTTATATTTTCTAGGGACATGAAAGTATATCTTATATTAAAATGAACATGGACATATGTCTCATATTTAAATAGACATGGACATATGTCTCATATGTCCACAATAAACCAATATTTCTCATTCATGAACATAGACATATCATTTGGGAAATTATATCCACTGTGCCATTCTCTCAAATTAAAGTGACAATTTGGTCTTTTAAACCCAAAAGGGACAAAATATGTCCATATCCATATACTCCAGTGTATTTTTAACAAATCTAAAAGTATGAGAGTATTTTTCATAATTTTGCAAACCTAAAGAATATTCTTGATGAAATTTCCTACCAACAATGCTAATTGCTAAGTTAGAAACAATTTACATGTATTCCTATTCCACTCTCCCAATAGCTAGATTATTTATTCTATTATATTAAAATAAAAATTATTCATTAAATGACATCAATCATAATTTGACTAGTAAATTGACTACTAATTAAGTACTATAAAAATTCTAAACTCTAATGCACAACATGATCATTTTACAAAGTGTCTTTTTCTAGTTTTTTTTCTTTGGTGTCAAAATATATCTAACAAAATTCAATAACTAAAATTTATTTGAGAATATGACTGACTTTGCTAAATTAATTTTACTAAAATTTCTCTAACAAAATATTTTAAATAAAATTGTTTGGTGTTACTCCTATTAAGTCTTCAGTTGCTTCATTAATATATGCAACAGAGAACCAAACTATTTTTTTCTAATAATGAAATTAAAAGGAGCAAGTGACATTTAGTTTAGTGGCAGGCGTAAGTCCACTAAATGGTAGACGCACTTGCATATCTAAGGATCAAGTCCCACCGCCTACATAATGCACAGGAACTTAGCTAATGGATCTATCAGTTGTGGTCCAATATTGTTTATAAAAAAAATGAAATTAAAAGGAATGAATTGAACTAGCTTGAATATTGTCAGCTTAAAAAAGCAAAAAAACAAAAAAATATAAATATTATCAACATTGAACGTTGTCAGGTGGGATTTAATAGCAGGAAGAGTGGTGGGACGAGAGGCAAAAGATATCGAGAGATTTTGGATTATGAGAAATTCTGACTATTTCTCCGACAAACGACTCCTTAACTTATATCTTCCTTAGTTTTACTTTTTGTTTTGAAAGAAAATCCAAATTCGGATAAATCTAGAATGCTTTCTTTTTTCTTTGGATATTACTTGAATGCATGTATTAATCGTATCATTCTTGAGATGCTTTTATTATTCTCATCATATAACTCAAAAATCGTAGAATCTGTTGGCACAACAATTTAAATTGAGCAAACAAATTAGAATCAGATCAACTTTTTCTTAAAACTCTGCTCTTAATCTTCAATCCTTTACTTTATGGTAATGAATTTCTTCATTGTTGATTTGCAAGAACCATCACCAAAATGTTGTTTAATGAAAGAACCATCACCAAAATGTATTAAGAGTAAACGAAAACGATTTTACTGTATCAAGAGTCAACGGCAATGACATAGAACGAAACTTCTTACAATGGAACACAGAGCTCACAAACGCTGCTTAATCAAGCATCTTCTGTGTGAAACTGCTTCTCCACGTCGGCGACTGTCTTCTTAGCATCTTCAACCTCTGGACCCTCCTTCTCATCAGTCTCTTCCAATTCCGCCTGCAAATTCAGTTTTTTATTATAGACAAAACACAAAGTAGGAATTCCAAAGTCACGCTATGTGCTTATTCATAGTAAATGTCATCAAGGATAACATATAATTCTAGTTTCTGAGAGTTAAAGTGATCCTAAACTTCAGTTCAATATCTAAGGTTTGTTCAAGACTAATGATGGAGAAAAACGTATTTACCAAAGCAGACTTCAGATCAGCTAATGCAGCCTCAAGACGTTTGTGGCAATCCGGAATCATCATCCTTGACTCACCCAACACATTTTCCTGCATCACCACATAGACAATCAGGCAATCGAAATATGCAAATATATAGCTTGACATGATGCAAAATGGCCAATGACCACATAGAGGTCAAAACCAACCAAACAACTCACAACAGGACACAAACACATCCTCATCATCTGTGAATATAAGGAATTTCTAGATACACAGAAGATCTAAAAGGAATAAGATCATCATGAAACAGTCGTAAAGAGAGTTTGATGATTTGAATATGTACCTGCTGTTTAAGGTCGTAAGGGTCAGCTCCTTTGTCCTTCATATCAGCAGTCTTAGCAGCTTCTCTCTCAACCTCTTTCTCATAAGAGTGAAGCTCTTTCACAATCCTTTTACAAGTTGACGTTTTTATCTTCAAGTTCCTAATCGTTGCCATTGTTTATATCACTCAAAACCAAGTTCTGAAGCAATGCAAAGACGGAGCACACGAAATTAAGATTTATATAGATCACCACAGAACAACTCATGACACCGCAATTCCATAACTAGGTTTTACAATTCCTTAAACTAAATTTTTGATTTAAAATTTGGAATTGGACGATTAGATCAAAAATTATATAGGTGAAGTTTGTTACAATAGATCGGGGTCAAGTGTCCTTTGTCAAAATTCTTAATTTTCGATAAATCTGATAAACTTTGTGATCAACAGGAAACTTGGATTGAAATTGAGAAGAAACATATACTGTGAATAGAAGAAAATTAGGGTTTACGAACAAACCCAGATCTATTTAAAATCGAACATAGGAAAAAGATTTTTAAAAAAGGTTATTTAAGAAAAGCAAAAGCTCAATCAAGATCAGTGAAATGAAGACGACGGAAAAATGTATGATTATGTATGAAAATAGAGAGCGAGAGAGAGAGAGAGGGAGAGAAGTGAAGAAGAGCTTACGCGAGTAAAGCTAAAAGCTTGAGAGCTATGGAGTTTTTCTATTTTAGTCGCTCCGTTGATAGATGAGCAAAGAGTAGCGTCGATTTGATTAGGCGAAAAACAAATGTTACGAGAGGAGATTTGTCTAAGAAGTCCATTTTAAGCATTAACTCCTCAAAACACCATCACTAAAATACATGTTTTATATATATATATATTTTATTGCTAAAAAAAATGATTGTACAATTTTACCTTCTTAATTTTTTTGTCACAAATTCCTCAAACTCTCCCCAATCTCTCACTTATCTGATTTCAAAATCTTTTTTTCCCTAAACGAGAAAAAGAAACTGTCGCGGGAGGAGAAGAAGGTTTCGTTATCGAAATTGATCCACGATCCACGATCCAGAATCTTGATTCAACGGCTCCATTAACAATCTATGGCTAGAACTCAATAGACGGTGAAGAGAAGAAACAAAGCTCCAGTTGTAGAGGAACCACCAAAAGAAATCCCGATGGTCGGAGAAGAGAATGCCGGAGAAGAGAACGCCGGAAAAGAGATGATGACCCAATGGTATGTATCAATGTTTTGATGTTATACAAATGCATATGAAGTAATATTGTGAGGGACATAACGAAGAAGAAGATGACAACAATGGTATGTATCAATTTTTGGACATAATACAAATGCATATGAAGTACTACTGTGAACATCTAGATAGTTATACAATATCGTAAAACTAGTTTTAACTAGAGTGATTTTACAAACCGGGTTGATATGTGAAATGGTTAGTAGTTGATTAGGATTAGGATGATTGGCGGCGTTTCTGGATGAAGTAATACTGTGTATAACTAAGTAGTTTTATTGTGTTTTCTTTTCATTGCAGAGTGGAGAAGAGAACACAGATGTGGATGAT
>OVBA01007280.1:0-14983 GCA_900406435.1 Lepidium aucheri | reverse complement strand
ATGATTCGGTCCGCTCAATAAAAATTTATGAACGAGCAGCAGAGATGAAATAAAAACATCAGAGCCGGATTAATGAAAACAAACGGACAACATGGACACCCAGTCAAGATATATGCTTCACACAAGAAGACATGATTGGAATCTCCACACCGCACAACGACCCACTCGTAATTGAACTCAGGATATCTGACTGTGATGTATCCAGAATCTTGGTCGACACCGGAAGTTCAGTAGATCTAATCTTTAAAGAAACCTTGGAGCGAATGGAGTTAAAATACATGAAGATAAAGCAATCGGTGCGTCCACTAACAGGGTTCGATGGTGATGCTATAATGACACTCGGAACAATAAAATTGCCTGTCTTCCTACGAGGAACAACCACATGGGTAAAATTTCTCGTCATTGATAGACCTACAATCTACAACGCAATACTGGGGACTCCGTGGATCTACGCCTTGAGAGCAGTACCATCGACTTACCATCAATGTCTGAAGTTCCCAACCAACGGAGGGATTTGCACAGTGCGAGGAAACCAGCAAATGGCAAGAACATGTTTTATTACCGAGCACAAACTAAGAAACAAGGAGCGAACTTGTGTAATTATAAAACCCGATCAAAAGCAGGAAAGCGTAGAAGACACACTCGAAAAAATTGAGCAAGTTAATATTGGCCCTAATAATAGCGAAAAACTTGTCGGGATAGGTTCAGAACTTCCATCAAGCATAAAAGCCGAGCTCATCAAATTTTTACAACAAAATGTTTCAATATTCGCTTGGACAACCGCCAATATGACGGGAATCAGCACGGACATAATAACACATGAGCTAAATACGGATCCAACCTTCAAACCCGTAAAGCAAAAAAGAAGAAAGCTAGGTCATGAACGAACACAAGCAGTAAACAAGGAAGTGGATCGTTTAGTACAAGCAGGATCCGTAGTTGAAGTCCAGTACCAAGAATGGCTTTCCAACCCGGTAGTCGTTAAAAAGAAAAATGGCAAGTGGCGAATGTGCGTGGATTTTACCGACTTAAATAAAGCATGTCCTAAGGACAGTTTCCCCCTACCACGGATAGATCAGATAGTTGAAGCGACATCGGGTGATGAACTACTATCTTTTATGGATGCCTTCTCGGGTTATAATCAGATATGTATGCATCCTGACAATCGAGAAAAAACTTCGTTCATTACCAAACGAGGAACTTATTGTTATCGGGTAATGCCATTCGGTTTGAAAAATGCGGGTGCTACTTATCAACGATTGGTCAACAAAATGTTTAAGGATCAAATAAGTAAGACCATGGAAGTATATATAGACGATATGCTGGTCAAGTCAGCAAAGGCTGAAAATCATTTAAAAGACTTGGAGACATGCTTTGAGACATTGAACCAATACGGGATGAAGCTAAATCCAACCAAGTGTACCTTCGCAGTAAGAACCGGGGAATTCCTCGGTTATATCGTCACCAAATGCGGGATCAAAGCTAATCATAAACAAGTCAGAGCCATTAAAGACCTTCCTTTGCCGAAGAACAAACGAGAAGTACAACGGCTCACTGGGAGAATTGCGGCTTTAATTCGATTTATATCACGTTCTACAGATAAATGCCTCCCTTTTTATAAGTTATTACGCAACAATAAAAAGTTTGAATGGAACGAGGAGTGCAAATCCGCCTTCTCTGAATTAAAGAATTACCTGTCCAGGCCGCCGGTTCTATCCAAACCAGAGGAAGGAGAGATACTATATCTCTACACGTCGGGTTTCAGGCAATGTTGTAAGTGGAGTGTTGGTACGAGAAGACAAAGGAGAACAAAAGCCCGTGTTTTATGTCAGCAAATCGTTAAACGACTCGGACACTCGGTATTCGGCAGCAGAAAAACTCGCTTTAGCAATCGTGACATCCACCAGAAAGCTGAGACCGTATTTCCAATCACATACTGTAGTGGTACTGACCAACCATCCTCTACGGACCATTTTGCATAGCCCCAACCAATCAGGAAAACTCACTAAGTGGGCAATAGAACTGAGCGAATACGACATAGAATATAAGGGAAGAACGAGTGCCAAATCCCAAGTATTGGCTGACTTCCTAATCGAGTTATCTCCCGAAGTACAGACTGGTAAACATGAAGAGGGGAGTTGGTGGATGGGGCATCGTCTGCGCATGGATATGGAATTGGAATACAATTGGTATCGCCAGAAGGGAGCATTATCGAACAATCATTCAGATTAATGTTTATGGCATCCAATAACGAGGCCGAATACGAGGCACTTATAGTAGGACTACGATTGGCTCAGTCACTAGGAGTGCAAAAAATAATGACTCACTGCGATTCGCAACTAGTGACCAGTCAATTCAATGGTGAATTTGATGCAAAGAACGAGCGTATGGAAGCCTATCTTAAAGTTGTACAAGAACTAGCCCAGAATTTTACCGAATTCAGACTCGAAAAATACCTCGGAGTAAAAACACATCAGTTGATGCGTTAGCAGCACTAGCATCGACTTTTGACCCAGATCGTCATAGAATAATTCCCGTTGAAAATATCGAAAACCCGAGTATAAGTTTACCAAAGGGAAACTGTTGCATGATCTTGGAGGAAGACAAATCCGGAGAACATGGTCACAAACTTCCTTATGAAAAAGATCCGGTAGATTGGAGAACTGACATAAAACTTTACTTAGCGGACGGAACAACACCCAAAGATCGATGGGCTGCACGTAGACTAAAAGCTCGGAGTGCGCACTACACTTTGCACCACGAACATCTTCTGCGGAGAAGTATTGATGGAACGTTGCTTACATGCATATATGGGAAAGAAACTCTGAGAGTGATGCAAGAAGTCCATTTAGGAGCAGGAGGAAATCATTCAGGCGGATGATCATTAGCATTTAAAGTTAAACGACTAGGTTACTTCTGGCCTACGATGAACTCTGATTGCGAAAAATTTGCTGCTAAATGTGAAGCATGCCAACGTCATGCACCGGTAATACACTCACAAGCTGAATTCCTCATGTCAACAACTACACCTTACCCATTTATGAGATGGGCGATTGATATCATCGGACCTCTCCCACCGGCACGAAGCAAACGTTTCATATTAGTGATGACAGATTATTTCACGAAATGGGTGGAAGCGGATTCTTATTCTAGGATTCAAGATTCTGATGTTCAGAAGTTTGTTTGGAAGAACATAATATGCCACCACAGGTTACCGTACGAAATTGTAACCGATAACGGATTGCAATTTATATCTAAGAAGTTCGAACAATTCTACACCAGTTGGAGGGTTCGTCTCACCAAATCAACGCCATGAAACCCGCAAGAAAATTGACAAGCTGAAGCATCAAACAAGATTATACTAAACGGGTTGAAAAAACGATTGGATGAAAAGAAAGGTAAGTGGGCCGATGAATTAGACGGAGTATTATGGTCATACAGGACAACTCCTAGAACTGCAACAGGAAAAACTCCATTCTCGTTAGCACATGGATCAGAGGCTCTAGCACCGGCTGAAGCAAACGTACCTACATTACGAAGAGCAGAACTTCCTCAGCATCAAGGAGTAAACAATGCAATGATCATGAACTCGCTAGATCAACTCGAGGAATCCCGAGACTGCGCTCTCTTGAAATTACAAAATTATCAACAAAAGGCAGCCAGATATTACAACACGAAGGTACACGGGCGTCATTTCATGGAAGGGAATTTAGTGCTACGTAGAGTTCATGAAAATACCGTAGAAGTCAACGCTGGAAAACTTGGTGTTAATTGGGAAGGTCCGTACATTGTGTCCAAGATAGTAAAACCAGGAGTCTACGAATTGCTACAGATGAATGGAACTCAAGTACCACGGAGCTGGAACGCGATCAACCTAAGACGTTACTACTATTAAGTACATATCTATTAATGTTAAAAAAAAAAAAAAAAAAAACTTTTGATATAAAATATGTCCGACGCATGTAAAATTCTGAGAACTACGAACGGTTTGATCCCATTTAAAGGGTATGTAGGCAGCCGAATACAGTGCAACCACTTTTATAAAAAAATATATATATATCCATGTAAGGAAATATAAATACTTTCCTCTTTGAGAAAATGCCGTCAGTCACCATTAACAAAGTCATAACAAATAGCAACTAACAGAAAAAACTGTTTTGCTCACTCAAAATATGGACCAAACAAGCGTTTGAAGAAGAGAACAGAATAATGAACGTACGATTCGTCAAAAAGAAAAAGGGGCATCTAAGACAAAACTATCTTGGAATGGAGCAAGGTTTCTGTCACAAGAGTTCAAACAAAAATGACACGTGGAGAGCATGCAAGACATCGAAAAACAAAAAGTAATTAGAGAGCATGCAGCTACACGAAAAGACACTTGGACAACATGCAACAAAAAAATAAAAATAAATATGGTATCAGCAAGTTCTATATAAAGGAGTCACCATGGTTAATCAAACACATCAGCAAAGCAAGCATAAATACTTCTAAAAAAAAGAGAGAAACGGAAAAATCGAAAGATCGCCTTAAAAGAAATAGCAATGATGAAGCTTAAAACTGGATTCGGCTAAAAGTACGAAACAACAATCGTGTCCGGTGGTCAGTATCAAAAGCCAACCACAGCCAAAGGTAGTATCTCGAAAGTCTTACCATTAACAAACGAGCGTACAACACTGAATAGGAAAGTCCTCCCGGACTGGCCATGCACGAAACTGATGAATATCATGACGAATTACGACACGAAAAGTATAAAGGAAGAACCTCTGTTTACTCAAGACAAGAAAACAAGAGCCCCTGTTTATTCAAGACACGAAAACCTACAAAAGGGGAGCAAACTCAGCGGCTGAAGGGGTCCCCTAACGAACGTAGGACTTTCATTTCCTACGCCGAGAAGAAGTCCCGGCGACTATGGAGACAAGATCTGGTACATCTAGAGCACAAACAGAAGAGGCAGACGAAAGCAACTTGGAACCCCAAGTTGGCTATAACGAAAGGCTGCCAGAACCAGATTAACATCCAAACCGCCCAGCAGCAGACTCACAGAAAAGGAGTGTTAAATCTTCTCCGCAACAAAGTTAATACGGAAGAAGATCTATCACCTCCAATAGCAAAAACCATAACCAGAAGACGAGAGAAAAAACGGTCAGATACAACAGAACCAGGAAAGATAGTCACGCAATTAGACCCGGTTAATTAGAATAGTATCAATATGGCGAACCTATGTCCCCTTCGTAAACGACGAACAGAGATGGAAAAGGAGAAGGATGACAACAAAGTAAAGATAAAATATCGAACCTTCATCGCAGCAAGACTAAGCAAGAAACACCTCCCAGAATATCAACCATAGATAAAAAAAACGATCGAAACCAGGAAAAGATTCTACCAAAGCATTCGACCCAAGGGATTCTTATCCCATACTAGAAAAGCAAACAAAATATAAAAGTATGATGAGGAATTCATCCGAGAAACACGAGAAAACTTTGAAGGGAGCAACAATAGATGGCGAGTAGTTTCGTTATACTCCAAGATTGATGAAGCTCATATACTGGGATATTCTTCTACAAAACATGAAAAATGTAAACAAATCAAATTGTTTATAAAATACCTAAATACTTAGACGAACGCATGTTCGACGCAATAACAGATAACTCGACCAAACGCCTACGAACTCAGGTTCTGGCAAACTAAAACACAAACGCCTACGAACTCAGGTTCTGGCAAACTAAAACACAAACGCCTACGAACTCAGGTTCTGGCAAACTAAAACACAAACGCCTACGAACTCAGGTTCTGGCAAACTAAAACACAAACGCCTACGAACTCAGGTTCTGGCAAACTAAAACACAAACGCCTACGAACTCAGGTTCTGGCAAACTAAAACACAAACGCCTACGAACTCAGGTTCTGGCAAACTAAAACACAAACGCCTACGAACTCAGGTTCTGGCAAACTAAAACACAAACGCCTACGAACTCAGGTTCTGGCAAACTAAAACACAAACGCCTACGAACTCAGGTTCTGGCAAACTAAAACACAAACGCCTACGAACTCAGGTTCTGGCAAACTAAAACACAAACGCCTACGAACTCAGGTTCTGGCAAACTAAAACACAAACGCCTACGAACTCAGGTTCTGGCAAACTAAAACACAAATGCCTACGAACTCAGGTTCTGGCAGTTCAAACACACAAGCGTCTACAAACTCAGGTTCTGGCTGATTTAAAACAGACATGTGCGAACTCAGGTTCTAGCCATAGTCTGCAGCTCAATGAATATTTGTAGACTCAAGCTCCGACTTAAAATACGAATGCTTACGGACTCGAGTTCAAGCAAAAATTATGTTATTTTGAAGCACTTACGAACCCAGGTTCAAGCAAGAAAAATCCAGATTTATAACTGGCAGGCTTAGGTTGAAGAAACTTGTATATATTAAGTCTGATTTCAAGGATAAACGCACATTAGTAAGGTAGGATAATAAAGGCATTAACTAACAGAAGGTCAAGCTGAATTTTTGCAGAAAATAAATTAAGCACATTGACGAACGCACACCGCAAAGAAGTTACGTTCGCTATACTCACATAGAAGTTAAAACAGTAACAAAGACACACATGATGAACACATGATTATAGCAAAGGTTGCTAAGTAATATAAAAGATACTTGCAATCATATTAAAGGTACTAAGTTTAAAAAAAAAAACCAAACATCCTTAAAACAAACATAATATTCCCGAGTTTTTTTTTAATAAAGGCCAAAAGTGAAAAAGAGAGCAAACCATAAAAGATTGATTCACCAAAGACGAACAGCCAAAAATCAAACGACAGCATCTTCAACACCCTCGTCCGCCACCTCGCCATCTTCAAGAGTTGCACCATCTCCAACAGTCGGTTCAGCACGAACATCAGTCACGGATGCATCAACCGGACAGGCGTTCGTCTTCTCACCAGAAGGCTGCTCAGGCTCCAAATTACCCATGTTGGGACCATGCTCTTCATCACGAATATCTTTAGGAGCAATGTGATTATTAGGAATGTTTTGTTCGTTCGGGGATTCAGGAGAAGAGAAGGGAAGAAGATCATCTTGCTCCAAGTAGAATGGAGGAACCGCCTTCACTCGGGCATCATACATCTTCACATCTTCTTCCATCATGTCAATCAATTCTTGAGGAGTCTCGTAACCAAGTTCGTCAAACGCTATTTTTAAACTCTCAATGGTACCCGAACACTGATTCAGCATTGAAGAAGGTCCTTGAATTTCATCAAGGTACAAGATGCGCTTTCTCAACCTTTCAAGGCGCAAACGGAGAGGATCGATGGACGAACGCAACGTGTCGATTTCAGATTTGGAGGAGTCAAGGAGTTTCTTGAAACGCTTGTTCGACACTGTCACCTTTTTTTGATCCTCCCTTTTGGAATGAAGAGCCGCTTCAGCGTTCGTAAGGTCATCTTTAAGATCCGCAATGATAGCAGAATCCTCATGTTTTATGTCTGCAAGCTGTTTTTGAAGTTCTTCAACCTGCGTTTAAAGATGAGCATTCTTTCCCTTCTCAGCTTCGAGCTCTTGTAGCATTTGTGACGAACCTCTGTTATCCCCTGAGGACGACAACTCTCGAGCACTCTTTAAGCTTTGTTCGTAATGAGCGATCATACGGTTCAAGTTTGCATCACTCTACAAAGAAAAGTAAAGGGAGAGGATGAATATCAACATAAGGTCAATATAGTGAAATAACTAAGTTAAGAACGAGGTGCACTAACCTTCATTCGGTTCCGAGCAAACTCCATAAAGATGTCCTTAACTTCGAGATCAGCTACCGCTGGGAGCACGAACTCGGAATCTGTAGTTGTTTGTATCCAATCTGCACACGCTTGCTTGTTTTTAACAAAGTAGGTTGGTTTGTCATACTCAAAACGGATGAAGTTTGGACGGGCAGACGAACCTCCATACCCAGTTGGACGAACAGATGAGTCAATAATCTTTTCAGAAGTCTCATTCGCCCTTAAGGACAAAACCACACTTCTAGACTCACGTGGAGGAGGTTGTCGGGTTAAGGCATTGTCAATTGGAGGCGAACCCCGATGGGAAGATGATCTTGGAGCCTCTTTGTGTTGATCACAGGACCTAGAAGAATCAGAAACTCTGATAGAAACACGAGGGGTATGTTTCCTTGAAGAGGCTCAAACCTCTCTAAGAGACTTACGTGGAGGACTCTTTTGGCGATTAGAGTCCCTTCCCCTCTTCCTCGCCAACTCGCGAACATGGCTTGAATAGTCCATTGGCGAACAGGCGTCTGAAAACAAAAAAAAAAACAACAACAGATATAACAAAAATAAGTAATAAATTCATGAAAACATACAATTCATCAAAACAATAAACCCCTTCTCGTATTCATTCGAAAAAGATGTATTAAAAGCTAACCTTGATCAACACGCCTCTCCTTACGTTTAAGACGGGCTTCGAGAACAGAAGGATACCACTGGTGCGACAAATCACGGATACGGTCAACTTGTGTCCGGAAGTCTTTGGGTAACGAACGTCCAACAGGATGCCTTACTGCAAAAATGAAAGGTTATTTCGATGGTCAGAATCAACAAAAAACACAGACAAGTAAAAGAACGAAAGCAGACCAACGCAAGCACTCCAAAGGTTCCGATAGAATCGATCGGGTTCGGTAAACGAAACTTCGTCAACACGAAGATAAAAGAACCGACATTTCCAGTTGGTCAATTTATTCGGAAGACCACAGATAATTTCGAACTTGGACTTCATGCTCAAAAAGAAAGCTCCCCAATAATTGTTGCAGCATGAAAGGAAGGAAACTTCTTCCAAAAAACGATAGCCGATTGATACGCCACATGCCTCCGCCAAACGAGAAAACTCAAGCATATTGTGGATAAAAGTTGGAGCCAATTGGGAAAAAGACATATTGCAATCATCACAGTAATCAACAAGCAGACGTGGGAAGGGAAGACGGAGACCGCACATAAAGAATCCCTCATAAACACAGATGAAACCCGGTGGGGCACGCCATGGACGTTTGTCAGGAGACGGGATGCGAAAATCAAACCCCTTAATTCCACATACATAAAACATATGACGAACAGACTTCTCCGTACAGAGAGTTGGTGAACCTACCAAAGAATCCAACCACGCCGATAAACCACTGCTTTCCCCCATTCCCTGACCACTTGGTCTAGAACGAACAGAAGTCCCGCCTGACGTGTGATCGACTGGCGCGGAATGATCAACATCAGTTCCTGTCCTAAGAACGCTCGGATCAGACAATAAAACTCCTAATGACGAGCCTTCGCCCAGCAACAACGGGAATAATATCGGTCCATCAATGACCGAATCTGAAAACACATCAAGCATGGCTTGGATTTCCGGTTCCCTTTGTTCATAAGTCTCAGCTCCAGGAGCAACGAGCAAATGTCCGACCATTGGATTGTGTTCAAAATCTAACCCACGTTCGCTTCCTCCCTCGTGTTCGTCCGACTCAGTTTTGGACAACACGCGTTCGTCAAAATCATCAAAATCTTCATTCTCAGAATTCGAGTCCTCTAATTCACGATCAGACCCTTTGGAGAAAGAGTGTTCAGAATCGATTTCGTTACGAGACATGTTGAATCAAATCGACGAACAAAGAATTCAAATTCTCGAAAAAATAAAGAATGAAGGGAAAAAGAGAGAAAAGGGGCGAATAGGAAAAGGAAGAGAGAATACCTTTGGTGAAACTTGGAGAGAATTTAGGAAAGAATGAACAAATGAAGGCAATTTATAGCATATCCAAAACCCTAGAACAAGTGCTCACCTAGTTGGAAAACACGGATCCGCAATCAAAACACGCCATGTGTCCAATTCTGATTATCAGTTTGTCAAAATTACATTTTTACGAACTTGGGGGGCTGATTGTATAGGCTAAAATGGGCTCGGCCCATTAAGGTCCAAGGCCCACAGGAAAACCCAAAATAAGCCCACCAGAATACCCAAAATAAGCCCATCAGAGGAAGGCCCAGGAATGACACCATTCTCCACATGTCAAACATGTACTGACACTTGTCCCATAACATCTGTCTAACATGCACAGAAGAAGAACATGCGTCTCGACATCTGTGACTCCAAACTGACGCGTGTAATCCATTTGGAAAACACAAGTCGCTCAAATCCATCTATAAATAGGAGACAAGACCTCCTGAAAGAGGGGGGACTGGCAGGAAGGACTCGCAGGAAGGAATTTAAGAATAAGAAACAAATATTAATTACAAGTAAAACTCGAACGAACGTTTGCAGTAGTTAAGATCCTAATACGAGAATACCCAACTCGCGTTCGTAACAAGTTTGGAAAACATAGGAAAAACGAGACTAATAAGACTACAATTTTACAGAAAAATTTGTTGTGCTAATTCACCCATCAACAGTCACCGGTTCATCTCGTGGAATTGGCCAAGCCGTAGCCAGACACCTCGCCGAGCTCGGCGCCAAGGTAGTTGTCAACTACACCACCAGATCAATTGAGGCCGATCATGTCGCCGCTGAAATCAACTCATCCGCCAGCGCCAGTCAGGAACTAGCCGTCGTGTTCCGCGCTGATGTCTCAGAGCCAAGCCAGGTTAAGTCTCTCTTCAACGCGGCGGAGAAAGCCTTTAACTTGCCGGTTCACATCCTGATTAACTCGGCTGGGATCGTCGATCCCAATTACCCGATAATCGCCAACACTCCCATTGAGGATTTCGATCGCATCTTCAGGTATTTGTGTGAATCACTTTTTCTTAAATTACTACATTTAGTTGTTTATTACGAATCACAGATTAAAATGGTTCTTGTAACTGTTGTTTGTTCAGGGTGAACACAAGAGGATCATTATTGTCCTGTAAAGAAGCTGCAAATAGGCTAAAACGTGGAGGTGGTGGTCGGATTATAATGCTAACTTCGTCGTTAACAGAGGCGTTAATCCCGGGGCAAGGAGCTTACACAGCATCAAAGGCAGCTGTTGAAGCAATGGTGAAGATTCTTGCCAAGGAACTTAAAGGTTCAGGCATCACTGCAAACTGTGTTTTTCCAGGGCCTGTCGCGATTGAGATGTTCTTTGACGGTAAGAGTGAGGAGACGGTGAAGTACATTATTAAAAACAGCCCATTTGGTAGGCTTGGTGAGACCAGAGACATTGCTTCTGTTGTTGGTTTCTTAGCTACTGATGGTGGTGAGTGGATCAATGGCCAAGTTATTGTTGCCAATGGTGCATTTCTTAATTGAATATGGTTTCTTCACTAATTGTAACATTTTGTTGGAGAGAAATTTGTTTCTTAATTATTCAATGTTTATGATTCTGAAACTTTGAAAAGTTTTAAAAGTCGGTTCTAATCATCCATTAAGAAAGCCGAGTTGTTCTCAGTCTGGTGGTTAGGATGATCCAGCTAATGATCTGGCATCCGATTTCGATCCCTACCTACTGCATTATGGCAGCAGGTTGGGCTTTACGCTATGGATCGGGCTTTGTCAATCCAATGTTGACGAAAAAAATCATCCGTTAAGAAGTTTGAAACTGTAGCGTCAAATTTGGACATAGAGTTACAGTTTCCTTAACTGTTTGACCTGTGGATCGAATTCAGCAGGCAATATACTGCAATGCATAATAAAGCTGAAAAACACACAAAGAAGCAAAAACGGAGAGCTCATAGTATCAAAAAGAGCACCAACATACTTATCAAACCCAACCTGGTTACGGAATCATACCTATGGTTATAACCATTATGCCCTGATGTTGGATCTCCGATTTGAATTGGAAAAATACACTGTTCTTGAGAAATGTTCCGGGTAGTGATTATCGCTAGCCCCTCAAAGTTGCACGCCTCTGCCTTCTGGTTTTGCACCTGAAAATACATGTTGAATGCATATGACGCATTCCCGACCTCGTCAAGGTTACCACAAGAGGAACCATACCCCAAAGCGGTGCAGTCAGAGAAGGTACACGCGTAGTTTACGTTATCCCCGAGCTGGTTAGTGTTGTTGCTGAAAGTGTGAGCATTAGGATTTAACATACACCACTGGTTTTGCAAATACTGAACATCTCGAGCTCCTGTCAAGATCTTCTTGTGACCTGCCCCTGACAAATCCGCCTGAAATTTCGGTTGACCATCGTATTTGAAGATTCCCCAGTGACGTTCAAAGTTACCAGGAGCTATACTCTTTGCATCTTCGTCAAGGAAACCGAAGAGATAAACTTCAATGTAACCGGGACGTGCAGGTGTTCCTCTGTTGGCTGCAAGCTTCGGAAGCAGACCTGTGTAGAAGCGTTCTGCATTTGGGATATTAGCGTTCTTGTCGCCGTCCGTTGGCCAACCAACTTCTCCAACTATGACCGTCATGTCTCCGTGACCCAATGCTCTGAGCGAGGCCAAGAGGGTATCGAAATTGGCGTCAAAGACGTTGTTGTAGATAATGCCATTGTCGTTGATAGTGGTCTGGCCATCGAAGAAGGTGTAATCGAAAGGGAAATCGCTGCTGAGGTAAAGACTTAGGAAAGGGTATATGTTGACGGTGAAGGGCGCTTTGTTTTGAGCTAAAAAGTTGACTATAAGTTTCATCTCTTCAAAAATGTCTTGACGGAAACTTCCGGCAGAAGGAACTGAATTTTCCGGCGGAGAGCTATACACATCGGCGTTCGAAGGTACAGTGGCTTTGATGAAATCTCCAACTCCAGCTTCGTTTAATGCGTTTTGGATGTTAACGAGTGCTGGATAAGTTAGGTTTATGAATGATCCATTGTAAGATGTCAAAAACGGCTCATTTCCGACAGCGACGTATCTGCAAAGAAACTTCATTTAGTTCCAAGAATTGTTCAATCCTTTTTCGTGAAAGATCGAATATTTTTACTTGATTTTAATGCTGTCGATGTAACGAGTGACGTTCCGTCTGACCCAATCTTTAGCTCTTCTATAGCTTCCCATGTCTTTGAGCTGATCATTTGGTATTGCAACCATAACCTCGATGCCAGAGCCGTCGAGAGCTCCTATAGTGCTTGTGTCTGCATCGAAAAGCTTAACTTTATTAACATTGTTGTCTTTTAACATCTGTACCACCGTCTTTGGAGGGAGCGGGTGAGTTGCCATCGTTCCCCAGTTTACTCCCAAGGCGGAGACGTCGCCGGGTAATAAAGATACGGCGGAGATGGAAATGCAGAGGATGATGAAGATGGTGTGTTTCCGTCGGTTACTCATTTTTGGAGTTTGTATCAAGAAAATAATAACGATACTTTGTAAAAGAAAGTTCGTATTTGTTGTAGTTAGTAAGAAACAGAGAAGAAGAAGACGAAGTTAATGTTTTCTTCGGATCATTGACAAAAAGAAACCGAAAAAGAGAGTGATATATTATCTTATGAAGAAGAATAATAATGATGGTGAATAGAATGTGGATCCATGAAGATCATATGATATGAGGTTATTAAACTATGTATATAATTTGTTTGGTCGGTCTTTGAGATGTGCTTTACATTCATCAGAACGCAAAGTGAATTGCTTGGGGTCTAAGGGAGTGCCTGATTGGCACGCGAAACGACACTGTTCTTCAGGTCAAAATCCCGAAATCGACACTCTCCACGTGCTTGTTGTAATGACGATATCTCACCGATCCGCTAAATAAGCCTCATAAGCCCCATACACATACACCAACTCATAACTTTTTTTTTTAATTTTTTTTTTACTACACCGACGCTGCAAAAGCTTCGGTACATCATACACATCCATGTCTATTATTAGACATTGAGAAAATTTATCAGAGGCAATATATATTATTAGATATGGATCCGTACGATGCATGAGTTTAAAAAAATTATATTTAATATATTTATAATATTATCAATAATTAGCATAGTAAAATATTTTAAATTATATATCTTATAATAAAATTCATACCTTGTTTGGCCGACTTTTATGTCAAACATCTTCTAGATCTTTTCGAGTCTATAATATGATTTTCTTGAATTGTTTCAATATTTTCTTTGTAATTTCTATTGCAATTTTGCATACTAAAATAACAAATTTTGATAAAATTACAAATTTCGATAAAATTTCTTTTATATAGTGTATTTCCAAACTTTTCCATAAAAAATGATGCATAAAGCCTTGAATAGTAGTCTCATGTTGTAGAAAGATTTAATTTTTAGTTGGATAATAAAACTGTTGTCGAATAAGGAAAAAACATATTAAAATTCACTTTTTTATCAAGTAAGAGAAAATTTATTCATATAAGCTCATTGTTTTCATTTAAAATTATTGCTTCCCACTTCCTTAAAAGTCGTATCACCGTACGACGATACAAACTTCTTTGCTGATTAATGTAAATAATTTTTGTTGTTTTAAGTTTTTGTGTTTATTGTTATTTAACCTATAAAAATTAAGTAATTGAGATGATGAGATTTTCATTCATAGAATATATATATATATATATGTATATAAATATTGAACAAAATAATGATACATTTAATTTTAAATATTTACCTTTTTTTTATTTGCCTATTGTGTTGGATGTAAACAAAAGAGAAACAATTAAATTGAAGAAAGCTAGAAAAGTTGAAGAGAGTTGAAAAAATTGTCTATATGTTTATGTATATATAGAGATTAATATTCATAATTTCCTTTTAAATTAAGATTGAGATCTTATATACACATATTTATCTAGGATATATTTAACTAATTATCTTCTGTTAAAATTAGGAATTTAGGATTATATTTTTTTAGGATTAAGATCAAAGATATACATAATAAACTAAACTAAGTCGATAATTGTATCTTATTAAAANTTGTATCTTATTAAAAACCAATATCGATAGTTATTTTATATTTAACTTGTTACCAATCTTACTTGATAATTATCTTACCAATATAGCTTTGTTACCAGTATGTTACCAATATAATAGGATATTCGATGTTGACTAATCTTCATATAAATAATTATCTATATATAATATTTATTTTATAAGTAAGATCTTTGT
>OVBA01007279.1:0-14984 GCA_900406435.1 Lepidium aucheri | reverse complement strand
TCGAAATCTAATCTAAATCTAAGACCTAAATCGTTTCTAGATTCTCAGATCGTTTCTAAAATCCTTTCTAAAATCGTTTCTAGATTCTCAGATCTTCTATATGACAATCGTGACTTGATTATTCACGAATAGAGAAGAACGTTACCTGATTTGATCGAACAGAGAAACGAGAGAATCGCCGTCCCAAGAGAGAAGAGAGAAGAACGAGATATTTTTTTTGTCAAAAATGAGAGGGTTATTTTCGTCTTTTGGGTATTAGATCTAGGGTTATGGATGAAAAGGGTATTTGATGTAAGGGGCAGTTTTGTAATACATTTTAACATGGGGGTACTTTTGTTATTTCCCCAATAATTTATGATATTTATCATTATCAACAAATATTTTATATCTATTTAGAATTCCAAAATAATTTTTTTAAAAATAATTATCTTTATTTATAATTATATAGAAATAATAATAAAAATATCTCATACTATGTACAAAATAAAAATATAATTAAAAATGTACTTCTATATAAAATTTTAAATATTTTTATATTATTTACAAAAAAATCATAATCCTATTATATAAAATTGAGTTCTAAAAGTTAGTAATCAACGAGATTCTCCACGTGTCAAATCTAATTATCCAAAATTTTGCAGTATTTTCATATATTGGAAAATACTTTTAGTTTTAAAATTTTATATTTACCATGAAATATTTATCTCCTTTCATAATTTTAATGTAAAAAGGATTATAAATATATACCTTTTTCTCACGTCAAAAGCTAATATTAGATAAAAAGAGGTTTGAAGGCCTCAAGCTTTTAACAACATTATCTCTGAGAGAATGAAGATTTAAAACAGATGCTAGTCATAGAACTGAAAGACAGTTCAAGAGTAGCTTATTGCAACTAACTTAGAACATAAAACATCTTGCTACGAAGCAAAGATTAAAGAATGTTCTCCTAAATGTCTTTTGAAATAGAGAGGGAGTCACCTAACAACCATAAGACACCTACCAACCAACATTCCCCATAGATTCATTCTCAAAAATTTTCTGGGAAAGCTGCTTAAAACTATTATCACGTGTGAAAACCTTGTAGATTTTAGAAAATATCAAAGATGAACCACCTACAAGAGATACAAGGACTTCATCAGCCTCTGATGCTTGTTGAGTTTATGAAGAAGGGATCGTTATTGACTCACCGAGACGAGTTTGTTGTCCCGTAGCAGTCATATTTGACACCATATAAAACTAGATCTGAAAACTAAACCGCAGGAAAATTTGAGAGAATTCCTGGAGTGTAACCGGCTACAGAACCGAGAGAAGAGCTGGAAAGGTATCGGTGGCATAAGGTCCAAGAGAAACTCCAAATCTCCATTGAAGAGAGATAGGAGAAGAAAGACACCACAAATCTATGATGAAGAGAAACACAACAAGCTAAAACAACAAAAATACAGAATAAAGGAAAGGGGAGCCGGTGTCGGAAGACCGGAGCCTCCGAACACCGGCTCTGAAGAAGACTGTTGAGGGTGAGCAGAGAAGTTTTTTGGAATAGAGAAGAGAGAGCGTTTATAGAGAGAAAGTTTTTTCGACTGATATGTGGGTTTTGGATTATAAATAATTATCTTTACTTATAATTATAAAATCATATTATATAAAGTTGGGTTTTTGAAATTTTAACTTAGCGGGATGCTTCCATATGTCAAATATAATGATTTCAAGTTTGTAGTATCATATTATACAAAGTTGGATTTTAAAAGTTAGTATATAACCGAATGCTTCTACATGTCAAATCCAACAATTCAAAATTTTGCAGTATCTTATTATATAAAGTTGGTTTTCAAAAATTAGTTATCAACGGAATTATTCCACCTGTCAAATCTAATCCTATTATATAAAGTTGGGTTTCAAAAGTTTCTAATAAATGTCATGCTTCCACATGTCAAATTCAAGGATTTAAAATTTTGTAGTATCATATTATATAAAGTTAGTGGTTTTAAAGATAGTATTCACGAAATTCTTCCACATGTCAAATTCAAGGTTTCAGAATTTTGATGTATACTATTATAAAATTCGGGTTTCAAAAGTTAGTTATCAACGGAATTATTCCACACGTTAAATCCAATGAATTTAAACATTGCAATATCATAGTATATCAAACTGGATTTCAAATTCTGTTATATAAAGGTGATCTTCAAAAATTAGCAGTCAACGTGATTCTTATATATATTATCTAAAGGGAAAAAGTCGATTAAACCTCAAACTTACAAAAATGAGTAGACTAAACACTAAACTTGCTCGGCTCTAAATTAATCATTAAACCTTTAGTTTTTTTTCAAATTAAACCTCCAATTTTGCGTTGACCTCTCAGTTTAACCCCGGCGTTAATTCAACTAACGAAATAAACTAATTCTGTTAATATATAATGTGTCACTTATTTAATTGACATAAAATATAAAATAATAGTATCGTTTATTCTAAATGATGTTAAATCATATATAATGTATCACTTATAAATAAATGATAACTCTATATAGTATCATTTATTTATATGATACATTATTAGTGATGCTATATGTGGTATTTTTTGTAGTGGTGGATACAGAAATAACTTTCACCGCAAAAGATCTCGAAGGAGTTTGCTTTCCGCATAATGATTTACTAGTCGTAAAACTATGAGTTACCGATTGCGATGTATCTCGCATACTCATAGATACTGGAAGTTCACTGGATTTAATTTTCAAAAAGACATTTAACAAAATGGCACTCCCGGATGTCAGAATCAAGCCGTGATGAAACCTTGACTGCATTTGATGGAAGTTTGATCCATGCAATAGGAACCGTCAAGCTATCAGTCTGAGTAGCAAGAATCACGAGATGGATCAAGCTTTTGGTAGTTGAAAAACCACCAATCTACAACATGATTCTCAGAACTCATGGATACACACGATGAAAGCCATCCCATCAAGCTACCGTCATTGCGTGAAAATTCCAATCAGCGAAGGAGTCAACACACTGCGAGGAGACCAAATATACCTCGGAAAAGTTTCATCGTCGAGTTGAAACTGCGAAACAAGTTTTGCATGATCGCAGTATCCGTTAGCAGTACAGCCATTTTGGAACCTCCCACTCCCGAGAAGCCAGATCGATCAACGGTCAAACTCATCCATATCGACTTGACAGACTCGACAAAGTGCATCAGTACCAAGGTTAACTTAGATAATGACATTCGAGAAAAGTTAATCCGACTTCTAGAGCATAACATGAAAACTTTCGCATGGTTAGTGAAGGGCATGCTTGGGATCGACTCAAAAATAGCAAGCCATGAGTTTAACGTTGATCCAACGTATAAACCGATTAAGCAGAAAAGATAAAAACTAGGTCCCAAGAGGACCAAAGCTGTGATTGATGAAGTTAAGAAGTTAACCGATCCATTTTCGAAGTGCAGTATACCGAGTGGTTAGTCAACCTAGTCGTAGTTTTAAAGAAGAAAGAAAAATGGCTATTTTGCATAGATTTTACTAACTTGATTAAGGCATGCCCAAAAGACAGCTTTCTTTGCCAAATACCAACCAACTCGTCGAGGTAACAACAAGAAATGAATTCCTCTCATTCATGGATGCATTCTCAGGATATAATCAGATTAGGATGCACCAAGAAGACATGTAAAAGACATTGTTCATAACTTAAGGAGGGACGCATTGCTACATAGTTATGCCTTTTGGACTAAAGAACGCACGAGTGACTTACCAACAACTCTTAAAATAAGATGTTCGGTGAACAACTCAGTCAGATAATGGAAGTGTATATTGACGACATGCTAGTGAAATTCATAAGAGCCGAGGATCATGTTGATCATTTAGCTCATTGTTTTGGAACTCTAAACAAATATCAGATGAAACTCGACCCGGCTAAGTGCACTTTTGGAGTAACCTTGGGAGAATTTCTCGGCTATGTCGTAACTCAGCAAGGAATTGAGGCGAACCCAAAATAAATTAGATCAGGTCAGGAGCTGCCTTCTCCAAAGAATAGAGGAGAAATACAAAGGCTTACGAGACAACAACTTTATGTCTTCCCTTTTATCAGCTATTGCGGGGGAATAAGAACTTCAAGTGGGATGACAAGTGCAAGAACACATTTTCTGTGTTAAAGGAGTATTTGCCAATGCCACCAATCTTGGCAAAACCGAATAAGGAGAACCAGTCTTCTTATACATTGGAGTCTTGGCATCGGTTGTAAGTAGTTTACTAGTTTGTGAGGATCGAGGAGTTCAACAACCAATCTTCTATACCAGCAGATCTCTTGATGGAGCAGAATCTCGGTACCCGACCCCTGAGCCCCTTAGTAGTTGTTATCTTGGGAAGGAAGTTAAGAGCGTACTTTTAGTCTCACACAATCGTCGTTGTCACTAACCATCCATTACAGACAATCCTAGTCCAAATTAGTGAGGAAGATTAATCAAGTGAGCTATAGAACTCAGCGAGCACGATACCGAGAACAAGCACAAAATCTTAGGTTTTGATAGAATTTTTGATCAAGTTGGCTTCCGAGTTGGAAACATTAGAACCGGAAGAGACTCTGCAGATTTGGAAGCTCTTCGTCGACGGTTCATCCTCACAACACGCGTATGGAGTCAAAATCCGACTAGAAAGCCCAACTAAATAGATTTTAGAGCAGTCATTCCTATTAGCTTTCCCAACATCCAACAACGAAGCCAAGTACAAAGTATTGATCGCCGGGATCCGACATGTGAAAGAAGTAAGAGCAGTCCAAATCGAATGCTATTGTAACTCACAGTTGGTAGTCAACCAAGTAAATGGTGGCTACGATACTAAGAACGGCCGGATAGAAGCATACTTGAAAGTCATCAAGGATCTGAAGAAGGAATTAAAGTTCAAGGTTAACAAAATTCCTCGAGTAGAAAACAACTCGGCTAACGCCTTAACTGCTTTAGTGTTAACAACCAATCCTTTCAAAGGCGAACCATACCGGTCAAAAGTATAGACAAACCAAGTTTCCAATGACCAAAAGGCGACTTTGAAGTTATCTCGGCAATTACTGGTACGATGGAAGAACCCGATACAGAAATGTACGATCCCTCCCAACCCGTTGCGAATTCAAGCGATTGGCAAGATGAAATATTTGCTTACATTATTTATGGTAAAGGACCAGAAGATAGATGGACAGCACGGAGGCTCAAAGCCAAATGCACTTTCTATGCACAAATCTACGAAAAATTGCATCATCTGGGTATGAATGGTACTTTGCTCACTTGTATTCACGGCGACAAAGCGAGACAGGTTTTCCAAGAAACGCATGATATAGCAGGTGGAAATCACAATAGCGGACGGTCACTCGTGTTTCACACTCACGAGTACTTTTGGCTCACGATGTCACAATGTTGCAAGCAATACGCAGCTAAATGTGATAAGTGTCAGCAACAGAGACACATAATTCACGCCCCAACCGAGGAGTTGGCTTCCTCTATAATGCCTTACCCGTTCATGCGCTAGGAAATGGACATAGTTGGACCTTTGTCATCATCTTGGCAAAAGAGATTCATGTTAGTGATGACCGATTACTTCTCTAAACGGGTCGAAGCCGATGCGCATTCTCAGATTGAAGACAAAGACATGGTGAAGTTTATGTGAAAGAAAATAATATGCCGACACTGTTTAGCTTATGAAGTCATCATAGACAAAATTTCTCAATTCATCTTGGTAGAGTTGAGCAACTTTTACACCTGATGGAATAACCAAGTTAACAAGTCTACACCATGAAACCTTCAAGGCAATGGGAAAAATGAGGCAACAAACAAACAAATACCTGACAGAATTAATAAAAGGCTTGAGGAAAAGAAAGGAAACTGGTCTGACGAGTTAGATGGTGTGATTTGGTCCCTTCAAACTATGCCGAGACGTCCTATGGGTAGAATCCCTTTTTCCTTATCTCATGGCATGGATGAGTTAGTTCCCCTCGAAGCCGTTGTACTAATTTTGCGCTGAATAAATTCTCCTGTGGACGAACAGTTTAGCGATGATGCAATAGAGACAAGCATTGATGACTTGGAGGAAACACAAAACAATGCCTTATTCCGCATACAGAACTATCAACATCTAGCCGCAAAGTATTAAAATTAGAAAGTGCAAGAACGACACTTCACCAAAGGAGACCTTGTGCTTCGAAAAGTATTCGAGAAAATGGTTGAACTCAATGCAGGCAAACTCGGCGCGAAGTGGGAAGTGCTTACATAATATGCAAGGTTGTAAAAACAGGAGTGTACAGAATCACGACAATGGATGGCGAGATGATTCCACGAATCTGGAACTCCATTAACCTGAAGCGCTACTACTATTCAAGACACACCAACTTGGCGCCCTCTACGCATTGACTGATGCCTCCCTAATCCTTTAAATATCTAATCAGAACTATGTTTTTTGGCTTGATGGCTTTGGTGTACCTCGGTAGCCTTCATGTACAGCTAAAAATTAATAAAAATCTTCTGACGCCATCTCACCAAAAAAAGAGAAAATATCTACATATATTTTAGTAAGACTAATATTCTATTTTTTAAACCGAGTCTTAAACTTTTGTTGAGTTTGAAACCTTGTTAATCTTTCATTGAGTCTTAAAAACTCTCAAAAAGGCTGAGACCCTACTCTCTGAACCGAGTCTTTAAATCTCGTCGAGCTTGGAACCTCGCTAAAACTTTCATCGAGTCTAAAAGTCTCTCGAAAAGGCCGAGACCATACTCTCTGAAATTCCGAGTCCAAAACCTCGCTGAATCCTAAAATCTCGCTCAAACTAAGCCAAGTCATATAACCTCGCATAATATAAGCCGAGTCTTAAATCTCGCTCAAATTAAGCCGAGTCATTAAACCTCGCACGAATTAAGCTGAGTCTTAAAATTTCGCAGAGTCCTAAATCTCGCTTGCATTAGGCCGTTCATGAAACCTCGCACAAAGCATGCCGAGTCCTAAAAATCTCGCTTGTACTAAGCCGAGTCTCAAAATCTCACAAAGCTTAACCTCGCAAAACTTTCTACGAGATTAATTTCTCAAACTAAAATCAAAACTACATTCTTTTTTTAAAAGCTATGCCTTGAAATCCTGCTGATTAAGTTCTCAACAAACTCAAGATCTAATACTTAGATTTGCCTAAGTTTTGATCTTCACAATTGTCTATCGTTCAAAGCCGACTTCATGTCCAACCAAAGTAATAACAAGACAAAGATAACCAAATTCTTATTCATTCATAACAAAAAAGTCTTTACAACCATCCCAATCAATGGGGCCATGTTCTCTAAAAAAAACAGGAAAGGAAAAGATCTAAGCTATTCGCCAATCTCAACTTGCTAATCACCAGCACGTTCCTCTTTGTCATGCACATTCTCGCCAGCAACCTTTGGAAAAATAACATCACTCTGTGAGACATATTGGTCGAAACCCCGAATTGGAAGAGGGACGAGCTCAAAATCCCGTATACTAACCTTAGGGCAATCACTAGTCATGGGAATATCCACTTCATTCGGGTCAGCTCAAAGTGCTAACATTTCACATAGCGCCAAGGCAGCCTCACCAAGCTTTGAAGATTTTCCGATTTCAAACACCGGGACAACTAGGTCATGAGGAAGCAAATTAGTGACAACTTCCTTTGCAATAGCCGCTTTAGTCTCATCAAGTTTTGTAGACCCGTACAAGATCAAAGTCAGATCAGTTTGCACCTACTTCTTCAACAGGGACTGAAGCAGAGAGTCGTACCTGCAAAACTGGGTGTAAGCAAGACGAGCGTTTAAATTGGCATCAATATCATTGAATCTAGAGAGATCCTCTCAAATTGGCTAGACATGCAATCTATGGAAACTTTCGTTAACATTCTAGCCTCTCTGGAATAGCAGTACAGTACGAAAGAAAGTCGAAATTACCTTTAAGAGCATCCAAATCAACCTGAAGCGAAGAAATGGAAGAGCTAGCTTTCTCAACTACTTTAGAGGCCATGTGCCGATATTCTATAGCAGACTTCACAGCATCCTTAAGAGGAGAAACCTCCTCATCCTGCTTAAGAGATTTCTCTCACTCTGCTTCTAATTCGGTAGTAGCTGAGTTAGTTCAGCCTGCTCTTAAGAAGAATTAGCCTCAACCACTTCAAGATGGGATTTTCCAGCACGATCGGCCATCTCATTGAACTTATGAGAGTTCTCGGCTTCAGCAATCATAGATTTCTCGCAGCTAAGGAGAATCCAGTTTAGTTGGGCGACGAACCTGGAAAATTGGAGGTACAAATCAGCAACTTGGAGGGGAACAATGAGAAAGATCTAGGCCAAAATGAGTAACCATGAATAATGTTACCGCCTCCTCTTCCTACTCTTTCATCTTAAGCATTTGGGCAGGAGGAGGAAGTATCTCAAGGGTTTTCCTAAGATGGCGCATAGCCTTGGCGCCCTTTGTACCGTAATTCATAACAAGAGCCGAATCTTTAAAACTATAGTCAAAGCTGAAGTCACCTGAAGCTTTGGGCTTTTTGCCTTGAGGAGCTTATACCAAAGAAGCAGGCACCTTGCACTTGCCGATCCATTTTGAAGTGGCTTCAAAAGACGAGTTTGACTTGGTACCATTGAACAACGAGTAATCACTTTGTCGCTCAAGTGTTTAGTGAAAGAAAGCAACAAAAGGTTTACATGGTTGCTTTGAGACCAACCTCTTTTTTTTTCTTCTCGGATTTCTTTTTAGGCGAATCCGAGACCTCGATAGAAAGACCCACTTTGTCGGCAGAGGCTTTCTTTATTTTGGTCAAGTTTTTTGTCTTCTTCGTTGAAGACAGGGAACCCTTGGAACCCTTACTGACCTTGTCTTTGAGGATGGCAATAGCTGTTGAAGCCGGATCATTTTTTTTCAGGACTTCCCAACTCGGGTCCGACAATATCAGCAGAGGGGAGACTTTCCGTCTCCGTGATTTTATTCAATTGAAGGTTGGAACCTTCAACCAGTGGTGTCTCAGTCTTGGCAGACTGAGGTAGAGCTTTGTCTAAGATGGTGTGAAGGTCATCCATGATATGGGCATTGTGAAATCCTCAATCCTCATCCTAGTATGTAAAGTTCCTACAAGGGACATAGCGATCAGCCGAGACATTGGATGGTATTCTACTTTCAAAAGAAACGAGGAGGGGAAAGGTTAGCTTTCAAAAGTCAAGATGATGTTCACTAAGAAGGCCAACTAGCAACCCTTTCCAGCTCACTGGGGAACCCAGCAAAGCTTTTTTACTAACTCATGATAATTTGAGACGCAAGGACGTTTACTCGCAAAATATCTAGATATCCTCAAAGAAGCGGGTGGAGACCTCAACTCCCAACTCAGACCTAAGTATTATAGCACCAAGGATGTTCATTTTCCCGAAACTCCTGAGTTGAGACATCGCGATATTTCGAGCATAACAGTACTCGGTAAGGAGATTTGGGATTGGAAGCAATATCTTGGTCTGATTGAACCACCAATCGTAAATGGCAATAAAGCCATTCGGGGGAGTCCATGGCCTATCTTCAGGCCCATGAATCTGAATGGTAACGCTTTTCATAGCCGGACAGATCTCGAAAAGCGTTTCTAGTTTCTTTTGAGTAATGACCGAGGAATCCTGAGGAAATTAAGCCACCAATTTGAGGCCTCTAACTGGTTAGCCAGGAAAGATATAACCAAAAGGGTGCGAGGAGAGGTCTCAGGAATGATGATGTCATCGTTAGAATTCATCGAATCCAACTCGGTATCACCGTCTCTCGCCAGGATGTCAACCTCCTTGCTACTGACATCACTAGATGACGAAGAAAAACGAACAAAAACTTTCAGTTCGAGACTCAAGATAAAATTTGATTTATTCTTTTTTCATGCTGTCCAACTAATGTAAATGAAAAGACGAGTTATACAAGAAGGACGTCTCGGCGCAAAAAAGTAGAAAGAGAAAGTGTAGAGAAGTTAGCTTTGCAACTCGTGTGAAGGTAAATATATGAATAGCAAAATTCAGTATTTATAAGTATTTACCATAAGCCGAAACGACGCAGAATGATGACCTACGAATAGTCAGTCAAACCGCGAAAAAGACCAAATATTTCAGAAGCAGGTTAATGCAGACCTTGGAATAGTCTGAACAAATTTTTTGAGGCCGGGGGAGGGACAATTATTTGAGGTGGATCCGAGGTCCATTGGAAATAATTAATGTTACAGAATTCTTAAGTCTTGAACTTGGCAATTCAGTTGAAGATTCATCTCGGCGATTCAACTGAAGACTCTTCTCAGATATTTATAACCATCTTGGAAGAATTCTTTCTCGGCATCTCGTTTGAAAATAAGGAATTTAGACAACACTTCATCAACAAGAAAAATGGTAATTTTCCTATTTTGATATGAATAATTTCTGAAAATCTAATAAAAACCTTTGAGATGATTTGGATTCTAAACAAAAATGTAATTTTTCGTATTTTTGATCGATTTTAACTGCCTCTATTCATTATAAATAGATGTGGAAATCCCGCGAAAGAAGAATCGAATTCTTGGCATTCTAGCACAAGCAATAATATAACTCGGCCTTTGTTCATACTCGGCAGTCTCTTTACTCTTTGAATTATTCAGAATCCTTATTCATCTTTCCTCTAAAAACCCGAGCTTGATTTAGAACGATTATGCTAAATCCTACTTGAATAATGAGCTCGTGTTTTGTTTGTTTTTGCACTTCATCTTTGAATAAGAGGAAAACACGATGAATATTAACATTTCGTAATTCACTTAACAAAAAATGATTTAAATGTGATTTTCTTTATCTGCTATGTTCGATGCCTGCTTAGTTATATAGTAACCGCTGTCAACAAGTAAAAAAATGAATAATATCAGTATTATCAGGTAAATCATTTGTGGAAAAAAGGCATCAAGGTAATGAAAAGCGAGAAAACTTCATTCAGTGACAAGTTAAAATGTTCAAATTAAGAGCGGCACTCTATATATAGGGCCTAATGAGTAATGGAGAAATGGTACAAGACTTGTAAATTTGACGTAAGAACCTTTAGTAATTCACTGGAAAATCCATACCCTAAAACGTTCATTGCCCATATTTAACAGAGGTAAAAGCAGAACCTCAGAACAATATTCTGACGAAGTTAATGTTAGATCTTTGATCGAAGAAAGCGAAGAAGAAGAACAGAGAAGAAGAATAAAGAAGATGAATCAAAATTGGAAAATGAAGATTGCAGAGTCGAAGGATTTGTCTTCTGAATTTGAGCTAAAAGTTCTCCAATATTGTGCTCAGATTTTCATGGAGCCTTGCTCCAATATTCCTCTGCACTCAGTTGAATTGCACACACAGAAGAGTTGAAGCTAGCGAGTGAAGAAGGTTTTTTTGTAGAGAATAGATCGATAGATGGAGATCGGTGTGTGTGTTTCAAGTTCTCAATTTCTCTGTATTTATAACCTTCTTAGCTTGTACCTCACGTTTTCTAGTTCTGTTAAGAAGGAGATAAGATTGAATCTGTTTTTAACAAACTGAATCGTAACTGACTTTATCTTATTAAGTCTTTGTTGTTCAATTTGCTTACACAAAATCCTTCAATCTCCACCTTGTTTTACAAATTGAAGTACATGTCTTTGATGTCTTAAAAGACTTGAATCAACACTCGTAGTTTTGCTACAAAGTAAGTTTAACTTAATTCTAAACTTTGAGTTATTTGTAACTCTATCCATTACATCATAACTCTTGGTTAAGCAATCTGATTTATACAGAAGTTACATGTTCACTTGCTGTAATCGGATTTTTACATTCTTACAATATTGTTGAACTGAAGTACACTCGGATTTTCCATGACTGCATCAAGCTTAGAATCAATTAATCGTTTGCCCTTTTGAACCTGAAATCTAACTTAATAGATTCCAAGATAAGGTACTTTGATTACTCTAGTCTTCATTCAATCTAACACCATATTCTCTTGCATTGTTAAGGACTGCTCGTCCACACAATGTTTTGGTCATGGGGTCTGCTAAGTTTTTTTCTGATCTTACAAATTTAATAGACAGATTTCCTTCTTCTATAAGGCTTCTTATTACCTTATATCTCATTCTTATGTGACGTTTCTTTCCATTGAAAAGCTTGTTCATTGCCACTGCAATGGCTGCTTGTGAGTCACATCTAATGGAAACAGAAGGACATCCTTTACCTGTTATTGGAAGATCAGCCAATACATTTCTTAACCATTATGCTTCTTAACCTGCAAGCCCAAGAGCATTCAGTTCTAACTCCATAGTCGATTGTGCTATGCATGTTTGTTTCTTATATTTCCATGAGGTTGCTCCTCCATCAAGTGTAAAGATAAATCCACTAGTAGAGTGTATCTCATCGTTGTTTGTGATCCAATTGGCATCAAAAAATGCTTCTAGTACACATGAAAGTCCATTGTAACACAGCTTCCAATTCCGAGTACCCATTACATATCTCATCAGCTTGTCCATTGCTATCCAATGTTGTTTGCTCGGATTTTGAGTATATCTGCTTAATCTACTGACTGAATAGGCTATGTCTGGCCTTGTAAAATTTATTAAGTACGTTACACTTCCGAGAATCTTTGCATATTCACCTTGATTCACACTTGATCTTTCATTTTTACACAGCTGTACTAAGGGATCATATGGTGATTTGGCTATTGTTTTATCCCAGTAACCAAATGTTTTCAGTATCTTCACGATGTATTGTGATTGAGATAGTGAAAATCCATTTGTAAGCCTTTCTACCTTTACTCCCACTATTACATCCGCTTCATTGAGATCCTTCATACTTAACTTGGACCTAAGAAACAATTTGGTTCTGTTCACTATATACAACATATTACCTAAGATCATTATATCATCTACGTAGTGACAGATAATCACATACTTTGATCCTTCTGACTTACTGAATATGCAAGTATCACCGCTATTTGGCGTAAAACCATCTTCTAGAATTGTGGAGCTGAACTTGTCGAACCATTGTTTAGGGGCTTGTTTCAGGCGGTACAATGATTTTTTCAACTTGAAGACCTTGTTGTATTGTCCTTCGACAATGAAACCCTCTGGTTGAGTCATGTATATTTCTTCTACTAAGTCTCCATTCAAGAAGGCTGTCTTCACGTCCATCTGATGTACAATCAAGTTGTGTGAAGAGGCTACTGCAAGTAATAGTCGTATAGAAGTGATCGTGGTTAGTGGAGCATATGTATCAAAGAAATCTACTCCATACTTTTGAGAGAAGCCTTTAGCTACCAATATTCTTTTATACTTATCTATAGAGCCATCTCCCTTAAGTTTCTTTTTGAACTCCACTTGCATTTGATGGCTTTACTTCCTTTAGGTAACTCCACTAGTTCCCAGGTATGATTAGATATAATCGATTTATACTCATTGTCAACTGCTTCTTTCCAAAATGAAACATCTATTGATCTCATCGCTTCTGCAAAAGATTCTGATTGTCTTCTAGAATGTATGTGAAAACAAATTCTCACTGATCGCTTTATCTTCTACGATGAAGCTTGTTATAAAGTCAGCTACTCTAGTCCTCTTGCTTTTTCTTGGTTCAATGATAGTGTTTTTATGAGGCCTTTTTAAAGCAATTTCACTTTGAACTTTGTTTTCCTTTGATTCCTTAAATGGAAACATGTCTTCAAAGAACTCAACATCTCTTGCTTCCACTACATGACTAAGAGTCTTTGAAGATGAATCAAATGTTATACAACGGTAAGCTGCACTGATATTTTCATATCCTATGAATACTGCATCCACAGTCTTTGATCCAACATTAGTTATCTTAAACCTTGGTGAATCCACCTTAACTTGACGGCCCTAAACTCTAATGAATGATAGATTCAGTTTATATCCTTTCTAGAGTTCATAAGGAGTTGAAGACAGACCATTATGAGGGACTTTATTCAAGATATAAGTTGCTGCAAGTATGGCTTCGTCCCACAGAGAATCTGGAAGACCTGAACTTAGCAACATTGAGTTCATCATGTTCTTTAACGTTTGGTTTTTCCTCTCTGCAATGCTGTTCTGTTGCGGTGTATAGGGATCAGTTCTTTCATGAATGATTCCTTCTTTTTGGAAGAACAACTTCAATGCTTCGTCATATTTTCCTCCTCTATCAGATCTAAATCTCTTGATCTTTAGATCTAGTTGATTTTCAACTTCAGCTTTAAGACTCATGAAACAGTCAGCAGTTTCATCTTTTTTTTTAAAAGATAGACCTTTGCATATCTAGAATAATCATCAATGAAAGTCACATAGTATTTCTTTCCACCTCTACGCACAGTGCTTTTAAAATCTGCTAAGTCCGAGTCTATTAGTTCAAGAGGCAGATATATATTAGAAATATGACCCTTAAACAGTTTTCTACTGTGTTTGGCTTCTATGTCACATTTCTTGAACTCAGTTTCAATGTTATATGAGATTAGATTGGTTTGCCTTAATCTTTTGATTGACTTGATGGTTAAGTGACCCAATCTACTTTGCCAAGTAATAAATCACACAAGAAGTAAGCAGAATCATTTATCTTTTCATTAACAGTTTCGAGAAATGAACAAGTTTCAATTACAATAAGCCTTTCCAACGTATTCACCATTTTTGGTCAAAACCATTTTACAAGAATCAATATTCTGCTTGATACCTGCACCGATTAGAAGTCCACTGGAGATCAGGTTTCTCCTCATATTTGGAACGTAGAGTGCTTTGATGAGCTTCAATGTCCTTCTTGATGATAGTTTCAGTTCTACTTCTCANATACCTGCAACATTAAGAGCTCGTGCATCTCCCAAGAAGACATTGCTGCTTGATGAGTTATCCAGACTTTTGAACAGTCTTTTGTCGTTACAAATGCGCCTGGTAGAACCTGAATCAACTACCCACTCCACCATGTCAGTAGTAGCATTTACCTCAGTAAGAACAACCAGAAAATCTTCACCTAGGTGAGCTTTAGATGCTGTTTCTTTTGGTTTATGAGGGAG
>OVBA01007278.1:0-14988 GCA_900406435.1 Lepidium aucheri | reverse complement strand
AAAAAAAAAAAAAGTTGCAGAAAATAGATTTGAAGATTTTTTGTGTTTCAAAAAGCCTATAGATAGCATGGTCTCTTCAGTATTGGTCTTATCAAATCATTGTGATGTGAAAGTACTGTTTAGTAAAAACAGAAGGAACAGTATCCAAAGGTTCCAGTTTGTTAATGGTTTTTGCTTTATATGGTAATAACTAATAATACCAGTGACATGCACCACTGTTTTCTTCATCTATTTGCTTCTTATATTCATGGAAGCCTCGAGAATGATGCATCTATTCGTTTTTACGTTTATGTTATTTTCTGATTTATTTGAATAAATTGTTGATTTGTTGACCGAAAGCAAAACTGATTGTCTTGATGTTAGAGAGAATCTATGTGGAACCTTGGGAAGCTAAAATATCAAAGATTTCACGTGTTATAAAACAAATGGTGGTAGATATATAATTATTCTTCTATCAAGTGGGAAATATATGAATTGGAGGATATGTTTCTAAGTAACATGCTATTTATAATAAAACTTAAAATACTTAAGAGTAAAACAAGATGATATATTATAAAACAATATGAATTAATATTGTCATTACTTTTATTTTTATTTTTATGTAAATAAAAGGTTAAATATTAACCTAATTTGGCTGTACTACAATATTGTTCTTTTTTGATATTATTCAAAGTTTGATGTATAGACCCAAGATAAATCAATATAAGTTCAATATAAAAATAGAAACTTCTTTCATTGTTTGAAGATCTGAATTAGAAGCAGCTGCTCTAGGATAGATTTTCACAAATCTAGATAATATTGATGACCTAAAAATCTTTAGAAGGAGTCTCTCTTATGTCTCATCCCCATTTTAAGCAGGAAGCTTGGCCATTCTATCAACAATGGAAGAAGCATTAAGACAAAAGATGATTCACTGTTGGATCGAATCAGACTGTAAACTCCTTGTCTCGACGAACAATGGAAGATCACATCTCCTAGAAGCTTATGTAATCTTGGCTGATATCAATCACTAGGCAACAAGTTTCTCTCATTTCTCTGTTTCTTTTCTTTTTAGACTCTAAATCTGCAAATGTTTTAGCAGATACTTTGGCAACATAGGCTTTTCAAGTGTTAGCTAACTCTATTTAATGATGCATTTAATATATTTGGAGTTGAACAAAAAGAAAGAAATCCAATAACATTGGATCATTAAGATCCATCTAAGGCCCAATATAAGCTTAAATGGCCAATGTCGTCCTCGGTCTCTTTAGTGAAGTTAGATTCAATTTTGGCCTTCTTCTTTGGTTACACTTTAGGGAGGTTCTTAGAAAATATCTAACGCTAATATGGCCATGACTTTTATTGGTTCAACCAAATTATCGATGATTTGGGACCATTCATTTGAGTTGAGAGGAACCTTTCACCAAATAAAGACATTATTATATTTGGCATTAAGAGAAAATAAAAATAATAAAGCCGTGAATATGACTATATCAGTACTATTAAATGTTAGTAGAATACAAATGCTCAGCTGCTGATGCAGGTAGTGACGAATTGGAGACTTTTGCCGACTACATTATTATATGCATTCAAATATTTACCATGCTTCTAGGTTATATATCTACTTTAATACTAAATATACCATTCAAGGTTTGTGTTCAAACCATGACTTCAATTCTATACTTCGTTTTTTAAAAAAAAACAAAATGAGTTTGGCTAATACATTAGAGGTATCCTATGATAATAAATTAGTTTTTTTCCTGTCTAAAAATAATATATTTATATCTATATTAATAAACCCAAAAATATATATATATATATATATATATGTGGAATATATAAGTCAATTGGAAAACAAAAATATTTTCAGAAAACGAAACCCACATAAAAGAATCTTTTGAAAATCAACCCGAAAAAAAACTTAACTAAAACCCTATGGTAAGACTATGTACGTAAACTGCTTTCCGTAATCCAAAAAATGAACCATTGTCAACTAAGTAAAATGGATCCAAAATAAATAATGAAACCTCTTAGAACGAATAAGAGTATCTTGAAAATGAAGATCATATTCTATACCGGTAAATATGATATTTCATACATCTTGCAAAAATGACAAGGTGAGAAGCAGTGCCAACGAGAAGTCACTGGCGACACCTTCACTATTGGAAGTTTGGACACCGTCACTAGCAAAGCTTTGACATAGATTGGACGAAGCTCACATCAAAAAAAAAGAGAAGACTGTCAATCCATTTCGTGAATGTACACCCATCTCCACCCCATAGTCTTGCCAACAATAAGAACTTAGAAAACCAACACTGAGGAAAGAAAAATCACCAAAAAAACGTAAACGTGACAAAAAATTTCAGAAAACGCTATCCTGAACCATCTAAATCATTACATGGCTTATGCCGATCTCTGATAGACTAAATAAAAAGGGTGAATGACATTGATGTTGTCGAAACCATTGATTGTTGTTCACAAAACAAATATATCAATTTCAGCGGCTACTATAAAAACATATATGAAATCATGTTCTTGAGAAGAGATTTTATTTTGTATTAGAATATAGTCAAACTCATGTTCTTGAGAAGAGAACCATTAGTTGGACCACTAGACTAAGATTAGCTCGATTTCTTTAAAATAGTTTTCAATGTAATTTTTGATTTGTTCCACAATATCTAAAACTTTCAATTAGAAAAATGTCTATTTTTGTTGTCAACTATTCTATTGGCCTTTAATTTCACTTATATTCTTCAAATAGGTATTTGAGTTTTGGTGCCTAAAAGATTTATAGAGAGACAACTACTACTGACTAACTCATGTATTAAAACATTTACTTTTTCTAAGAAAAAAAATATAATATTTACTTTTAATAGAATTCAACCAAGAAGATTAGTAAAGTCATTTTAATCATGACTCGTTATAGGTTTGGTATTATAGAGGTTGTTGCTAGGTATCTTCCGGTATTAATTCCTTCTCCAAGTTGAGAATATTAGGTCTCATTTGTGAGATACATTTATCTATTATAGAAGTTTTTATTACCTATCTTGGTTTATGAGGGTTTGTAGAGGCTTCCATCATCGAGTTTGAAATTGTAGTTTTGTCAACTCATCTTTTTAGTTGCCATATCCTAGCTTTTCTTGTGTTTCAAAACTTTTTGCTTCTCTCATTTCTTCTAGATTCAGTGGTTTTCATGACATTTTTTGATCCGTTTTTAGACGAAATGTAATGAACAATGTTTGTAAAATGACATCATGATCAAATGTCACATAACACACCCGATTTGCCCAAAAATGAAACCTCACTTCGGACATGGATTTAAATTCAAATTTGGCAACTTTAACAATCAATTTTTGAACCCTCTCTCTCTTTTCATTTATCCGTGCATTCATTTCGAGACCCCGAGGGAAAGAACAAATAAATACATATCGTGTTTCATTCACTTCCTCGGAATGAAATTAAAAGTTTTGAGAAACTTCAAACAAAGGAATCTTTAGTAAAACATAAATGACTTTGATTTGACATTTTGTTCACATAAATTTGATGTAACAACAATTACAAGCAGATTCCAATTCTTCCTCTGAAATTTTCTCACCAAACCTGATTTTCCATTGATGCTAAGACTCACTCTGTTGCTTCTGTTTCATCAGAAGAATCTTCTGATTAAAGAAGTCGATCTATGCATAATCCTAGTTTCACCATCTGTATCTAAATCAATGAGATTTGAATGAGAAGAAGAAGAAGAAGACCTACGATTTGGTCTCGCTCTTCTCATAAACGAAACCATTCCACGAACTGCTCGTCTTAATCTACCTCCGGTACCGGAACGAGAACCGGTTCTATTCATCTCCGGAGTCTCATGTGACCTAACCCATGAGATTCGTCTTGGTCCTTCGTTACTCCCAAGTCCACCACCGTCCATTTCTGTTAACACCACCGGCAAGATTCTTTCACCTTCTCTCATCGTCGCGTTAAATCTTCCAACCGCGAATCCACCACCAGGAAGTCTCCAAATCGTCATCCCAACTGCATTTTCTCCCTCATTACTCCGTTGAATCGGATCTGAAGGTAATTCAAATCTACAAACGGGACAAGAATTCCGAATCGAAAGCCATGGAACAATACAATCGCCGTGAAATATGTGTTTACACGGCATCTCACGACCTTCCGTTCCTGTTTCGAAGACCTCCGTGCACACTGCGCAATTTACCTCTGCTTTCGTTTGACAATCTGAGATCTCGACTCTTGGTAAAGATTCGATCGCTGATTTCGACGCAGGAGGATTACCAAATCTACCGATTCCGTTAGTTGACGCCTCGATCTGGCTCAATTGTTCAAGCAACCGTTCAAATCCAGATCCCATCAAGATTTCAGAAACAGAATCCGGAAGAGGCCTAAGACCTGCACCAGATCGATCATCATAATAAAACTCATAAGCGCGTCGATCTCTAGTAGCTCCTTCTCCTTCTTCATTCTCATCTCTCTCTCCGGATCCGTCTCCTCCGTGTAAAACGATAACCGGATTAAAAGACGTACGACGACCAGATCTCCGGCGTCTAACTACAGATCGATGACTATCTTCAATCGGTCTAACTTCCTGAGACGTCGGAATCGCCGGTACATCTACAGGGGAAGAACTAGAATCTTCAATCTCTTCGATGAAACCACCGTTGCAATAAGGACATAAAACGCCGGCGTTTGCGTCTTGGTCATCCCAAACACTGATGAATCGCGCACAACTATAACACCAATATGAAGTCGTAACGGCAGTAGTCGTGGTCGATTCTGTCGCCGGAGTTGATGTCGTCGATCTAGAAGATGGCATCATCTTTGAAACTTGTGTGCTGGTGAAAGGATCTAAACGCGAAGCAGAGAGAGAGACCCAAAAGATTAATGAGATAAAAAAAGAAAAAAACGATTTGTTTATATAACACGGTTTGTAGGTGAATGTTAACGGCGTTAGATTAGACGGTGATGACACGTGACAGTGTTTTGACTGAGACGAAGATGACGGAGTTATTAACGGTGGTTTTGAAGTGAAAGAGCGTCATTGGCGTGTGCGACATATTTGACCCGAATGTGAAAACTGGTTCTTGCTTTTTCTAAGAGGAAAGAAATTTTTTCAAATCTGTCTTCAAATTTGAAGATTTTCATTTTTTTTCCAAATTTGAAGGATCTTTATTTATTCCTTCATTTTTTTAAATCAGAATTTTTATTTATAAAATAACCTTTTCACTTTTGTTGCTTTATTATTTCATACATAATTAAACTTTTTCTTGATTAAAACCATTAAACCAACTGATTTAGCTTATAAAATTACTCTTAGAATATCTCTTCTATAAAAATTAATAAAACTCAAATTAAATGGTACATGATATAATGACTACATTTATCATTTTGCATAACATAATATTGAAGAAAAATGTGATTTTGATGCGTCGATTGAAGTTGGAAAAAAAGTTCCACATTTAGAGGTCAAAACAAGAGAATATGAAAATACTCGATTTCAAGAGTTTCTTGCTCGATATGGACATATCAAAAACAAAAAAGCTTATTTTCACTTGGAAATGCATTAGTCGATCATATATGGGAGAAATACAATAGTAATGATGTTTAGAACTTTTTTTGAAATTTGTTTTATCTATTTATGTTATATAATGAAATTATATAGTTTTATTAATGTTCTTATGAAGTATTTGCTTAAAATTGATATATTTGAGTCAAATATATAGATTTGAAAAGTAGAAGGGTATTTTAGAAATTAGTAATAAAATAGATTAATCAAAAATATTATTAAAATATTCAATTGAAGAAAGAAATAAAGTACACCATTGGAGCAAACTCCTCCTTCATTTTTAAAGAACTTCATTTTTGAAGAGAAAAATGAAAGTAACCATTGGAGATGGTCTAAGAAGTTTCAAAAGAATCATCATGAGACCCACTTAACGTATATTTCTTTACTTTACTAAGAAAGTCACAAAACGTCGTTTTGGCTAAGTAATTATTTTGTTTTTCTTTTTTTTTTCCCCAAAGTATTCTTTGTGTGTAGAAATTTGTTGTAGAATATAAAAAATATGTCATAATATGGAATATCCGAATATATAATATTAGGAATCTTAAAGTTTTGGAAATGATAAATATAGAGTCGTGTTTATGTATATTCCTCGATCATCAGCATATGGTTGGTTAACTTTTGTTTGTCAACTAAATGCTTGTTGGTTAACCAAAACATGACTTTGATGAGTTATTACTCATTATTATATGTGGAGTCAAGGATGGTTTGGATAAAGTAGATTTCGTCTCTTGTGCTCATCTTTTGGACACATAACATAGGCGTACTAGTTGAGGTTTCTTTGTGAGATTGTCTAGCTTGGGTTGCATCTATGACAGTTCTGACTATTTAAAGGTTTTGAAGGAATTTCTCGTCTATTTTTATATTAAAACTTTGATCAAAGTTGATATATAAGGATGCTGATTTGTATATGTATAGAAGTATAGAACCAATATTAATTTAGTCAACCTAAGAAAACAGATTCATATTATTAAATTGTGTGCTTCAGACTTGATATTTAAAGATTCGATCCAATTGACAAACAAAAAATATTATTAAATTGTTTACTCTTGGCTGTTCTAAACCATAAATAACTCTTGTTAATTTCCTAACTGATTCAAGCCTTCCAATAGATCAATTATAAAATTTTCTACAACAAAGCTTCGTAGCTGATTGTGTGGATTTCAGCAAAATCTATATGACACAATTTGGTGTGATGAAGAGAGTGGACATATTTACAGATTTAGCTACTAGCACGCTTAAAATGTTCACGAATAAATCTCTCGGCGTGGGACGGGTACTTATCTCGGACATAAGCTCGAAGACACTTCTGGTAGGAGAAATCTATCCAACCACCATCTGTTCTCACCACAAAGAGGCATCTCGAGTGCCTGAACTGAGGATGTCGATCAACCTGTCATTAACATAGCAGCCTCACTCATAAGCATTGTTAACTATTTCAAAACGCAAATGAAATTTTTTCGATATAAGTAACATTGATCTCTATCACAGTTTCAGATATAGCCTGTAAATGATTCATTTATCCATCATGTTGGTTTGATAAATAGAGAGAGCTCAACGATAAAGAGATATCGGTGAGGATGGATTTATGTACCATTATAAATTCAAGACCGCAGCCAATTTTGTCTTTGGCATAGGGGTGATAAGCAAGAAGCTTTTCCAAGACAATTTCTTCATCCTCAAAGTCTAAGCGTTCTCCATCTAAATACCTGCTTATCAAGACGTAAAACAGTTCACTCCGATTGCAGAAACAAATCTACGCGACAGGGTACAAAACAGTTTCCATTTGACTATTGTTTTAGTAGACTGAAGATACCAGACTATCAATGAAGAATAATTATTCTGCTTTGACCACTATTTTCTGATCAAGCTCTAAGCTTGCATCGCTTAGGATGATTTCTTAATAATAAGGGCCACTGGAAATATTTCTGTAACAACAATTTGAACTCTCTGCAAAGCTATTTAGTTCAAACTTAAGACAATTGTAAATAAGAACTCAGGTCAGGAGTCCACGGGTTCAGTTGAGATTATCACATCAAAGGCCAAATGGTTTCTATGTATTATTTAAGACTGTAAAGCAACAAGCTACTGGACGAAGCTATGAGCCTAAAAGCTTGAAGATTAATCCAAACATGGAACAGCTATTGTAGAACATGAGGGTTTTCATTTCAAGAACAATCAGGGATCATCCATAACCTGAATGTCGATTAGAATTGTGTAATTCAAAGCACTGGAATTACTTTACGAATATTCATTATCACCAAGTTGTCAGTTTAGCTGATCTAACCTAAAAAACTCGAATCATTAACTACAACTCGACTAAATTTTCCTACAAACAGAATCGTGAAATTCAATATTCAAATAAGAAGAATCTACCTATCCGAATGGAGAATTTCTTTGGCGAGAAGAGCTACAGGTTCAATATCTTGAAGAATCTCCGCCTCTAGATTCTTCCATTTCCGATAATCAGGATCTTCAAAACGCCAGTCATTTTCACCAACAGGTGATGTCGTGTTCATCGCCGAGCCGGATCGCTCCGCCAGAGAGTCATCCTCGTAAAACTGTGGTTTATCAGCAAGTGAACAACATAGACGACGACGGTGGAATTCAGCGGATATCGTACTAACTTGATGACGGTGGCTGATAAAACCGTTGCGGAGGAGAGGAAGGGTTCTGAGGAGTATTAGCGAGGTCATCGACCACGATCAATGAGAAAAGGAGAAAACAAGTTCGATCCAATAATTCGGCAAACGAGAAATGCAACGAGTAACCCCTAATCTGTACAGTCACTCGAAGGAGAAAGACGATGAGTTGGGGAAATCCAGAGTCAGAAATTTGGAAAGAAGATAAGACGAAGTTAACGTTTTCTCAGATTTAAAATCGGTTTAGTAGTTCTAATTATTCAGAATTTAAAATAATAAGATCAAATCGTCTATAAATAAATTTCGGTTATTTTGGTTTATCTATTACAATTTAGTCCGGTTTGATTTTATGCCATCACCATGTCCATTATTTCAGCTCTACCACAATATTTATTTTTGTGAACTTACTTGCCAATCTGTGCCGTTAGATTGATCTTAAGAGGCTTCTATAAATATCTAAAACCACAATCCAACGGCTCAGATGTTAAAATGGGTGTCAACACTGTACATTACTCATCACCGAATCTTTCTCCACTTTTCTCTCTCCAGCTGGCCGAACCCACCGGCTATGCCCACTTTCTTTCCTGGGTCCCACAATAGCAATTTGCTAAGTCGGTAGTAAATTACTGAAAAACCCTGGAAAATAGCTGACTTGGCCCTTTTAAATCCACGTGGCTAATCTTACTTGTCTACGTTGGTAATTTCGCCTTTAATTCCCTACAACGCGACTATTGTAACATAACGTGTCTTCATGACGTGTATTAAGGACAATGGTTGATTTTACTCACATGATGAATATTAAAATCTGAGTCGGTTAAAGATATTTAGAAGATCTAAAATATCTAGCTAACTCGTCCACGTTGGCACCAACGTAAGGTCGATCTGGAATTAGATATTACGCTTTTTCTCTTATCTTTTTGCTTTTCTTTTTTCTCCTCCAAAAAGATAAAAAAACATTTGATATCTTTTTTTTCTCTTTTTGAAAATTGCTCATCTTCTCAAACCAAACTTCTCCACGAAACTTCAATCTTGCTTTCTCCGATCTCCGATTCCGAAATTTCCATCGATTTCGAGCTACGGAGACCTCTATTACTGCCTGAATTTCGAGATATTAGAGTGTAAAAAATGGGAGAAGAAGTGAGGATGAGCGATTACGATGTTCCCGGCGACGGAGATAGGGTTCTTGAATGGGAGATGGGGTTACCTAGCGACGAAGAATTAGCATCGCTTTCTTACTCTCTGATTCCACCGAATCTAGCGATGGCGTTTAGTATCACACCGGAGAGAAGCCGTACAATTCAGGATGTGAATCAAGCATCGGAGACGACTCTTTCGTCTCTGAGAAGCGGGTCTTCCGGTCCTAACACTTCGTCCTCGAACAATAACAGCAATAGTCTCAAAACTGGCGTCGCAGTGGAAGAGGAAGATCGGGTCGGATCAAGCAGTCCTGGATCGGAGTCGAAGAAGCAAAAGACATCGGACGGTGGTGGCGATGGCGGCGGTGTGGATCCCTCTACGGCGGATGGAGTAGCGGCGGAAGAAGGAGATTCAGGAACTGAAGATCCATCTGGAAAGACACTGAAACGACCGCGTTTAGTTTGGACGCCGCAGCTACACAAAAGATTCGTGGATGTTGTAGCTCACTTAGGGATTAAAAACGCCGTGCCCAAGACGATTATGCAGCTGATGAACGTCGAAGGATTGACTCGAGAAAACGTAGCGTCTCATCTACAGAAATACAGGCTGTACTTAAAGCGGATGCAGGGATTGACGACGGAAGGTCCATCTCCTTCTGATAAGCTTTTCTCTTCAACGCCGGTGCCTCCACAGAGCTTTCAAGACATCGGAGGCAGTAAGGGTAAAGGTCACGTCCAGGGAAATGGATCGGCCGGCCACGTGGGAGTGCCAATTTCGGTGCCCTACGGAGCTCCACCGATGATGCAGATGCCGGTCTATGCTCATCATATGGGTATGCAAGGATATCATCACCAAAATCCTGGTCATGATCCTTATCATCAGAACCATCATAATCATCGTGGAACTGGTGCACCTGGTGCGTTTGAAACAAATCCATATATGATGCAGCAGAATAAGTTCGGATCTATGGCTTCTTATCCTTCCGTTGGTGGTGGAAGCGCGAATGAGAACTAAAAACAAGTTGAAGGGTTCTATAGATGGATCAACGGGGAANGGGGTTTTTTTTTTTTTTTTTTTTTTTTTTGCTCGTGGAACTGGTAACTATTAAGTTAAGTTTCTCTCTTTTAAGTACAGTTAAATTCTTACAAGATTTGATCGAAATTTCATCAAGTTTCTGTCTTTACTATAAATGGTATACATCAAAGTCTAAGGCTTTCAATAACTAACTTATAAACTAACTCGAATTCTATTTAGGATTCTCTTGCTAAGTTGAACTGTTAAGTTTTCTCATGTGATCAGGTTTGATTCATATATGAAATCATAAGCTGTAATTCAGATTTTATCTTGAGAACTGTTTGTCTCATCTACTAGCCGGAACTAAACAACTAACACCGAATGCCCTGTAATGGAGTTATGCTCGAAACCCAAGACTGCTCTGTTTTGTGTGCTTAAAGCCATATGTAGTGCTGCTAAAGTATACTCTTCTAAAAAAACTTATAATAGAAATTGCTTGTTCCATGTTCTCGGGTTTTGGTTCCCTGTCTTTTGATGCCATTAGAATTCAGATGAGTTAATATATTACTTGTTAAGGCAATATTTAGATTCTAGGTAAATTGATAATTTCTCTGCTCGTAAATGCGTTGTAATGGCAACAGAGTTGGTAATACTCTAGTTAGTTTATTTATCCATCGTAAATTCATTTTCTCCAGTATGTTATATGTGTCTCAGTACAATCCACATCTTTAGGTAGATTAGCTAGGTATAGTTTTACATTTCAATATTATCTGCGACTGTGCAGGTCTTGAATTGTATCTGATTGTTGTTACAGGTTCATGGCTTCTCATACTTCTCCACTTCGTCACATCTTCAAAAACTTGTTATCTTCTGCAGACATTTCTACACCAGAGTTCAAATTGCATATTTTTAAGAGATCAAACAGCTAAAACCAGTCAGTATTCTTGGAGCACTCAATGCATACTTGAAGACTTGTGACAAATTTCATTTGCTCATTTTCTATTTTTGATGAGGTAAAAACTCTCTTTATTGTCCGTAGAGTTCTTAGATAGATACTCAATGGATCGTCTGGTTCCATTGTTAACTGTTTTTTTTCTTTCTTCTTTTTGAGATGGCGTCAGACACAATCTTCATGTTTATTTTCTTCGAATTTATAAACCAATCCAATCATTCAAAAGAGGCCATTATAAAACTTTTAAGTATTTTGAAGTGATGACCTTACAAGTGATTGGAGAGCCAGCCACGTTACCAATGAACTTCCAACAAAAGCAAGAAAGTGACTTTCTAACAAAGCAAAAACATTTTTTATAATTTGTTGCTGACATAGAGTTATTGGTTTCAGACACGTAGGGTTCTACTTTGAGATTTAGCTATTAATTTAATCCACTAGTATATGGTTCTTTGCGCATCACACATTCAGTGACAACCTTATCCTTAGATCACTTTTGTGTCTCCTTTGATTATTTTCTCGAAAAGTAGCAAGATTCTGTTGGAATAAAAAACTGCATGACTCAATATCCACACAAGTGGTTTATCTACAGTTCCAATGCTTTGTCTGAAGTATCCTGTTTTCTTCAGTATAAGATTTTATTACCTTCTGTTTTCACTGGCAGATACGGTGAAGTAATAGAGAGTAATTCTACTTTGCTTCACCTAGTCCTCATCAAGTCTACAAGCCCTCTAGTAAGTTGTGTGAAGAACTAATGCTAATAACAGAGGCTTAATTTCTATTTCAAATTGACAGCTCTCTTCCTCATCTCCTCTCCTTCTTCGTTCACCATTTCCATCTTCATAGCTATCTTCCCTGCTCTTCCATCTACCTCGCCTTCAACTTGAATCACAATTTTCCAAACACATTCCAGTTACCTATAAAGCTCCATTATGCTTTCTGTGAAACCTAAAAGTCTTCATTTCTCAGGGGATGAAACTCTGGCACTAGCTCTTCTTGTTTACCCTTTGGATTCTACCAAGACAATAGCCACTGGTGGAAACCTCGAAACAGAGTATTCTACTGTATCCTTCCAAGGGAGCCAGGACACTGTTTGCATAGTTTTTGTCAAATACAAAGTGAAGCATAAGCAATGGCACTTGTTGAGCTGAAAAAATATGTTAGGAAGCTTAAACTATTTGACTGCAGCTTCAGCAAAGTACATGAACTCATTACTCACATGACACTCTTTGGTGAGCTTAAGCAGAAACAATATTGACATGTGATTCTCCAAATCAGACTCCGGTAAGCTTTCTTGAATCCGCTAAATGGTCTGAGGGGATAAAGTAATTAACATGTAGTTACATTCTCTATCTAGTTGCATATGAGTACGGAGTACCATGCATCAAGCGGTTATATCTATCAATCTTGTTGGAGAGTAATCGAAGAAAAACAAAGATGCTTCTGAGTTATTGTTCTCTTTCAAATCAAGTGTGTCCAAACGGGAAAAATTCTCTTTCTTCTAATGCATTAATTCTATCTTAAGGAAATTGCAAAAAGAGATACTCGTGTTTGAATGCACTCGTGTGAAGAGTGCCTAATGGGTACATAGGAATTCTGAGTCCTTGTTGTAGCTAAGACAGAGACGAGTTGTAACATCTCTGAACAAGCCTTAGTCCGGAAAACATTGCGGAAGGTATAGTAAATGGCCAAAAGGGCGGTAAACAGCTCAAGTAAGCTAACAACTAGCTGAAAAGAATAAAAGTCAAGCTGGGCCAGTTCGAAACTAGCTGGGTGAACTGATGGGAAGCTGGATCAGCTCAGCCAAGTGATAGTCCAGCTGAGCCAGCTGACTGACCAGTCCACCAGCTGAGCCAGCTGACTGACAAGTCCACCAGCTGGATGGTTATGGGCGACGATCGGATAGTGGTCCGACCCGCGGACCCGATGGACTGAAGGGGTGGGTGTAGGCCTGGCCATTTGGGTACCCGTACCCGATCGGGTCGGGTATTTCGGGTTTCGGGTATTTCGGGTTTATCAATATAAGACCCGATTGAGTATTTTTGCGGATTCGGATCCAGTTCGGTATTTAATTTCGGGTTCGGGTCGGGTTCGGTTCTTAGAAAAATTTCTATTTCGGGTCAGGTTCGGTTCGGGTTCGGGTCGGGTTCGGGTATCCACATTTTTAATTAATATTTTATAAAAAAAATTTACAGAAAAACTAAAAGTTTTTTTTAAAAAACCATAATTTAATTTTAAAACTGTATATTCAAGTTTTTTGGTTATTTTGATTCTAAAATGAATAATATATATAGATTTATAGTTAAAATTTCTTATATTTGTGTAATTAAATGTATATATACAAATAATTATTTTTAAATATATTATATATTTTGGGTATTTCGGGTACCCGTTCTGGTTTTGGGTTTTACCCGATCGGGTTCGGGTACCCGTATTCTTGTGATCTAAAACCCGTTCGGGTATTTTGTAAGTTTCGGTTTGGTTCGGTTTCGGGTATCTCGGATCGGGTTCGGGTCGAATTTTGGGTTTCGGGTATTATGCCCAGCCCTAGGTGGGTGGATGCGGTTGGACCCGCGAACTAACGCACCTTTTTGGCAATAAAGGCGAACGTGTGCCTTTAACCAAAAGGATACACGTGTCCGCCAAGAGATGCATCCGATCGCCCAAAAGGCACCTTTCCGCGGATGGACGCGTCCATACATGCTCTATAAAAGAGCGCGCGCACCTCCCTTCTTCCCCATTCAGTTACGATCACGAAAACTCCATTAAAACACACAGAAAAACTCGGGAAAGATAGAACAAGGTGATTAAGTGGAAATCGATCCATAAGTGATCGGAAGATTGAATTGGAAAGCAATAGCGGACGGCGAAGACGTCCAGATGAAGGATGTGATGGGGATGAACACAGGCGATAAGGACACGACCCTAGAGGTGAGTGTGTGACCATGGCCTACGGCCTAGTCAGGCTTGCTAGATTGATCTTACGATCTTAAGTTCTCTTGTCCCTTTTTACTTAAACGATATGTACTAAACGGTTGCCTAAGTCGTATGTAACTGAATTCCGCCTTACGCAAATGGACCTGACCAGTCCTAAAGGCCATCAGCGGCATTGCGAACATCTCGGCTGATGAGACCGATGATTTCGACCATCACCGACTTGATTTGCGAATGTCCGCCAAAAGTGTTGGATAAAGATGGATTCGATGGGTTGGACAGAATATTGGTGATTATTCATGCATAAGCATGCATTGGGTTTGGGGTGCATAGTCCGTATTCACTAAATATATTGTATAAACTTACCCCTCACCCAATTTTCAGGAATTGACGGTACAAATGGGAAGGATGAGGAAGGACCGCAAGGCTGAAGGACTAAGGATGGATGGATGGTTAGGGAATCGGGTAGATAGGGATCCTAACGATTGTAATAGCCTATTGTGCAAACAAATCATTATATGGAAACCCGTTTATTGATTAATAAATATCCGATTTCCTTTATCAAACTCTAAAATCAATCGCGACTTAAACTCTGATGAATCACAGAATTAGAAACAATGTACACTGATCAAGTAAAGTATATAAACCGGATTGGACTTGATAGAAATTGAGTCTGGTCTGGGTGAGCCAAACCTCCCAAACTTGGGAATTTTGGGACGGGTCGTTTCAAGTTGGTATCAGAGCATGCTTGATCTTTGGAC
>OVBA01007277.1:155-14990 GCA_900406435.1 Lepidium aucheri | reverse complement strand
TATATATATATATATATCTGCGTCCATATCTCAAATATTTGAAGATGAAGGAGTTTATGGGGCCGATTAGTAACGCTGTAACTTTTGTTTTTTGGCTATACAATAATAGCTGTAAGTTTTTTAGTTGTGGCTGTAGATTTGAATGTTGTTGAAATTTTTCAAAGCTAAAATATAAGTGCTCTGGGTTTTTGGCTTTGTAAACCCAAAAAATTGCTCTACAAAAAAAAAAATTGTGTTCTCGATTTAGAAATTATGTGTAAAGCTTGATTGGTAAAATTTAGTGCTCTCACAAAAATATAGCGTTGAAAAAATTCTAGAGCAAAACCTGATTAGAAAAAATTAAATGCTCTAAAAATATTATGACTCTGCAGATCTGCGGTAGGATTTACCAACCAAGCCACATTTATATGTAATAATGTAAGTGTCTAGATACAAAGCCATTTAAGTGGCTTCAGTTAATTAATTAGCTACAAGATAATTATCAAATGTGAGATATATTTTAATAAACTAGATAAGATGATATGAAAAATAATTCATCAAAGTGGAATATTCAAGTTTATTACATTGGTATAGTTGACATATAACAAAATATAAGAAATTGCATCATCAAACCCAAGTAACTTAACTGAAAAGTAGGTTTTGTCATTAGGTCGGTTTTCAAGTGACAATTTCCTGAGTCAGATTTTGACCCCACTAACTAAAGTCTAAAGTAATCCATACTAAATTTGCTATTCCATTTTAGTTTCCAAACGGAATATAGAGTAAAACCTCTATAAATCAATAATGTTATACTATACTAAAATTATATATTTTTATTAATAAAAATTATTAATTTATTGATATATACTAATTGAACATAAAATTTAATTTAAAACTATAAATTATACTCCCTCTGTTTCATAATAATTGTCGTTTTAGCATTATTTTTTTGTTTCAAAATAAATGTTGTTTTAGATTTACGATGTAACTTTTAGCATAAATGGTCTAATGTAACCTTATTATTAACCAATAAAAAAAAAATATCAAAAGTCAATAAGTTTTTAGGGGTATAATAGAGTTTTAATATGTTTCCTTAATTTGTGTGCAAAATATTAGAATGACACTTATTATGAAACGGATGGAATATTATTTACAAAAGTTATTAATGAATAGAGTGTTAATCTAAAGGGGTTATCCTGTAAAAAGATTATAGTGATCATTGCAAGAATGAAACTTGTAAAAGAAATTTATATGTATTCAATTAGAAACATCATCATCATAATTAATTAGTTTTCTATAGAAACTATTGAAAAAATTGGGGAAATACCGCTATTACTAATTAAAGGGAATTTCAATAGTCACTGAAAAATCGGTTGTTATACGATAATTGTTAGAAAAAAGTGTAGTATTTTAATATTATTTTTTCGTAACTATTTGATAATTTTTTGTAATTTGTAGCTGCGATCTAATCACAAATTAGTCGTGGCTACTAAAGAATTTTTTTAATAGTAATTGTGACTATAAATAATTATATAATCCTTATATGATATTGTTTGAAGTTATACGAGAGAGCTTAAGTTATAAATCTAGCATTGTCCACTAAAAAAGCCAAATCTTAAAACCTAAGACGCATAATTAACAGTCTCACGCATATACACAAACTGCCTCACACTATATATATGCCTGACTCAATATATAAATTAGATGATATAACTAAAGTTTAGATGTATCGTCAGTTGATTAATCACAAACACATCATTTTTCAGACAGTTAAAGATAAACCTAAAAAATTCTCATGTAAAATAATATGATATACTTACATATATACACTTAAAACTTTATTATAATCAAGTTGTTGTGATGCGTCATGGGAGGCAGGTCCGTCGTTGTTTCGTCTTACACCTTCTTTATCATTTTCATATTCAAGTTTGTTATTATAATAATGTTTTTGACTAACAACAATTATTCATTTAAATACTTATATATATATATATATAATCACCCAACCGCCATAGTATTGTTATTCCACGGCAAACGAATTGTTTTTGTTTAATACTTCAAAGATCAAATCTTTTCTCAATCATTTCTAAAAGTTTTCTTTTGGGATTTCTATTTTGATTTCAATGGAGATTTCTCAATATCAAAGTTTTAATGAAGGTTCAAGTTCTAGGGTTTCTATAAACAAAAATTCACAAGTTATCTCCAAGATTAAGCCTAAGATTCGTATAATCCATATATTCGCACCAGAGGTAATCAAAACCGATGTCAAGAACTTCCGTTCACTTGTCCAGAGTTTAACCGGTAAACCGGCGGCTAGAGAGGCGAAAACCGGTAAAAAGAGAAGCCGACCGATGATTCCGACGTCTCAAGAACCGGTTTATGGAGATCATCAGTCGGTCAACAGATGTTCCGGTTTAGCAAATGGAGGAAACCAACAAGTGAAAGAAGAATGGGGATCAGGTGATCATCATCAAAGTACTTCAAACACAAATACTTATTTTGATTTAGAAGGTTTGATTCAAGATGTTGGAGAAGATTACTTCTCTACGTTTCCCATGAGGTCTTCTTCTTCTTCACAAGTCGAAGGTTTCATCAACAACAACTTCGATACAAAAGGTCATCATTCGTCGTAAGTAACCAGAGATTTAATGTCTAGATCTAGTGCAATTGCATTGGTAGTGAGATCTTCAATCGTTTGAAGCATGAAAGCAGACGGAAGAGGTCATGTTTTTGGGAATGCATAAAAATTCGATTTTTTTGATGGGTACGATGAGAAAACTGAAACTTTTGGTGGACTGATTTTACCAAGGTTAAGAGTTGTAATGAAGAGTTTAATGTGCAGCCCTTCGAGGAGAAGTGACTGTATCTAATTAAGAGGTCGTTGTTGATGGGTCAAAAAAAAACCCTAGCTAGGTGTTTTTGATATGTAACTTCATTGATTGTGCTACTATATAGTGGATGTGTATTTAATGATTTGGTGTGCATATGTGATTGACTATTTGATGTATTTTCTTGGGAAAGAGTTTGTATGGTAATTAGATCAAAGATTGACTATTGAATTCGATTGACATTTTATACTGTGATTTATTGTATTGATAGTGCCTATGTCAATGGTTACATGAATGAACTTATTAACTTTGTTGTCTTTGTGAGAGCATGTGATAATCTTATCTTGAGATCACGGTAAAACTGCTGAGAGAGTTAATACTATCTACAAGCTCTACACACATGGAATCATAAGTACACAAACAATTACTTACACACATATTGAATCTATAATAACTCAATGGTTAAGCTCTGATTTGGTTACAACCCTTAGTTGATAAACAGCAAGTGTTCTTCAATTTTATGGATTAATGAAAGTGAAGTTTAAAGCCTTTTGTTTTAAAGAAAAAGAAAACAAGTGTCCGTTGACCTAACTAGGGTAATCTATTGGTAGTTAGAGAGCCAAAAATGCTGAAATGTATCGCTTTTCCGCTTTGATTTCTGCCGGAAACTACTTCTCCTAGTTGAGCTATTAGAACTTTTACATGGGCTCTCTGGCCACTCGAGGACGGACTATAAGCCCAATATTCCAGTTTATTTTAGTTCTGAAATGTCAAAACTGGAATTTTTCACAAAAAAATAGACGAATTAATCATTTACTTTTAAATATGATTAGTTCATACAAAAATATTGAGCTCAACAAAAAGTCACACCAATTAATGATCAATTAGTCAATTTTTTTGTTCTTGTTGATAAAGGGTTTTCGAAATTAGTCTAGTTATTCACGCATTATGATTACTTTTTCAATTAGTCTTATTAGAGTTGGTTGCATAAGATAAAAAAGGACAATTTGAAACCTGACTTTTCTAGGTTTGGAAACGTTCCAGCTTTTTGAAAAGCTCATATAAAATACAATACTTTTTAAACTCAAAATAAAATGATGTAATAAAAAGGATATTGATCTGAACCAAAACGAACCGGTATCCTACACCATATTATTTGGTTTAATTTCACAAAAGGCCATTTCGGTGTCGGTTCGAGTCGATTTGGGTATTTTCGGATTTGGGTTTTCGGGTATAGTAACTTAAAACTATTCGAGTATTTCTATTTTTTTGGATTCGATTTGGTTCAGGTATAAATTTTATTCAGATTCAAGTATTTATATAAAAATTAAAAAATAGTAAGAAATTAATATAAATAAGTTTAAAAAGTCTAAATTTAACAAAAGTATTCATTCGGTTCTTAAATCTGTTATTCGGGTTTGAATTTCGTTTTTTAAATACATATTTAAGATCTATTCAAATATTTTCGACGGGTTTGATTTCTCTTTTTTCGGATCAGTTTGGTTCGAGATTCGGATATTGAGTTATATACCCGGGGCTAAATGCCAAACGATCTCGAAGGAAAAATTCCGGTTTAGCTTGGTTTGTCTTCTCAAAGTTCTGGAAGGTCAAAATTGGAATTTGCCTCCAGCTTTACAAATGTCATTTGCTCGCCTTTCTCCATTTATTTGTACATCACACGCAGCTATAGTTTTTCAATATTTATTTGTTTTTTCTCGATCTTCGTCAAGCTCCCGAATATTTGGTAAGTTTCTTCGATTCTTCATAGCGTTTCTCTGGAATCATAACATTCGATTCCGCTGATCAAATCTTAAATTTCGTTGATTCGGTGATAACTCTCGTTTTTTGCTGTTGTTTCTGATTCTGGTGAGTGTGATTGGCTTGAGTGTCCACGGATCGAGTTTTATTCGTTTAGTTGATACTGTAACAGGTTTTGGGTTTTAGAGAATGGTGTTTTTCCGCAGCGTATCGGCCTTTACTAGGCTGAGGTCTCGAATTGTGAGTATTTCTTTTCTTTTCTTTCTATTGTATTGAAATTTCGCTTGCAATTTTGTGTTTGTTTCCGTTTTTTCGCTCTGTTTTGATGCTAAAAGACTAGTGATTGGATCTATGTAATCAGGGGCAACAATCTTCGCTCAGCAATTCGGTCAGATGGATTCAGATGCAGAGCTCTACCGACCTGGTAATTCTGAATCCTTTGTTTTGTATATGTGCGTTGCTGCATAATTTGATCATGTTGTTTTCAGTTTTATATATGTCTCAAGCTAGATCCAAATGTTTACTAACCTTTTTATGTAAATTTGATTTATTCATAGTGTAAATTTGCTGAGAAAATTGTCTGTTTTGTCTCTGTTTTAATATTGGTTTTGGACCTGCTTCTTTTGGGGTCTTTGTTCATTTTGTCTGAATTGTGGCAATGCAGGATCTGAAGTCGCAGCTGCAAGAGTTAATTCCAGAACAACAGGTTAGAATAGACTCCATATACATTAAATGAGCGAATGAATTTGGCTACTATGGTTCTGATTTGTTCTTTCCTTAGGGCAGGCTACTTGCACTGAGTCTCTTTTGCTTTTCTAGTTCCTTCCTTCCTCATAGAATTTTTAATTTCAGGACCGTCTGAAGAAACTCAAGTCAGAACACGGGAAGGTCCAGTTGGGAAACATTACTGTTGATATGGTACAAATATAATGATTCACATGTTTAGTTTTTTTTATATGAGCTTTTCGTTGCATAACTCATCATTGTTCCCTTTGAAATAAAGGTCATTGGTGGGATGAGAGGAATGACTGGATTACTTTGGGAAACATCATTGCTTGACGCAGACGAGGTATTGATAACTCTTTGTATGTACTCATAACTGGTTGGGTAGATCCCAGATATGTAATACATTAAGTGGTCTTCCTTCCCATTGGAACGCTGTTGATGCAATTATCTTATCACTATTTCAGGGTATACGCTTTAGGGGATTGTCAATTCCGGAATGCCAGAAAGTATTACCTGCTGCCCAGTCTGGAGGAGAACCATTGCCTGAGGGTCTTCTTTGGCTTCTTTTAACTGGAAAGGTGTGGCTTTCTTACATTATTATAAGTTGGTCATGGGTATGTTTAGACAATTAGTTTCACTCTATATATTATCTTAATTTTTGCTCTTTTTTGTATAGGTACCTAGCAAAGAACAAGCTGAAGCACTGTCGAAAGACTTGGCAAACCGTGCTGCTGTGCCAGGTTTGGCTATTAACCTTCTGGTTTGATCTGGCTGCGAAGAAAGCAGTTTGTTCATTGGCTCATCCAAACTTGTTGGACATTAATGTTTAGAAGAAATTTCTTAACAGAGATGAAATATATTTGTGGTTTTCGTAAATTGTCAAACTATTCTCAACCTTATCTAAATTTTATGCAGACTATGTGTACAATGCCATCGATGCCCTGCCTTCCACAGCTCATCCAATGACTCAATTTGCTAGCGGTGTTATGGCCCTTCAGGTTTGGTCAAAACTCTATAGATTGCTTTTTTGTTGTGATATATAATATATTTCTTTACTTTTATTTTTATCTTTTTTTTTGCTATAAGTGAACAATATTCAACTGGATGATAGTTTTCTTTATTTTGATATCCAGGTGCAAAGTGAGTTCCAAAAGGCATATGAGAGTGGAATTCATAAGTCAAAGTATGATTTTGTAGTTTCTGGTCTAGTTCTTGACAGCGTTTCATATTAACTGGCATCATAACCAAGATTTCTTCGTCTAGGTTCTGGGAGCCAACATATGAGGATTGTCTCAACCTTATTGCTCGTGTTCCAGTTGTAGCTGCTTATGTCTATCGAAGGTTAGTGAAGCTTATATATATTTGTACCTTTTTTCCTGTTTCTCGTAGCTTCTGGAATTTCGGCACTGATAGCTTACCCTCATTGGAAACTTGTTTTTCTGCTTTGTATTTACCTTTCCACAACATTATTTCAGGATTTATAAGAATGGTGATTCCATCCCGTCAGATAAATCTTTGGATTATGGTGCAAACTTCTCCCACATGTTGGGATTTGATGATGAAAAGATGAAAGAGCTCATGAGGCTTTACATCACTATCCACAGGTCTGTATTTAGTTTTTTTCTTCTTTATAAAGTTCAAGAATTAAAAATATGCTGTAGCATGATATTTTGTTTTTCTACTGTTTTTTTCTGTTATAGTGATCACGAAGGTGGAAATGTTAGTGCTCACACTGGTCACCTGGTATGTATGCTTGCAGTCTCTTCATGTGATGAATGTTTAAAATTAACTTTTCTCGACATGTCTGATGATTCATCTTTTGCTGATAATACTTGTTCATTTAGGTCGGTAGTGCACTATCAGATCCGTATCTGTCATTTGCAGCTGCATTAAATGGTTTAGCTGGGCCACTTCATGGTTTGGCGAATCAGGTATTCTTTCTTGTCTATAATTTAAAAGGAATTGAACTCTTCATTCTACGTCAGTGCTTCATGAATAATTTCTGTAGCATATTTCTAGTGAACCTTGTCATAGTTTTATGGTACAGCCATATGTTAAAGGGATGACATTCTTACATGTTTTTTTGGTCTTGTTGCATCAGGAAGTTTTGCTTTGGATTAAATCAGTTGTTGAGGAATGTGGAGAAGACATATCGAAAGAACAGTTGAAAGAATATGTTTGGAAAACATTAAACAGTGGCAAGGTAAAAGCACACAAATTTTCTGCCTCGTCATGCTTTGCTTTATGGTCTTGTACATGTATGTCACTTGTGAAGCCAACTAACAAGACTGATGAGAATTTCACCCGGATAAAGCATGCAGAAATGTTATATTACTGTCATAGTTTACTGAATGTCTGACTAGTCTATATTTGTCTGCAGGTTGTTCCCGGATATGGACATGGTGTTCTGCGAAAAACTGATCCAAGATATGTATGCCAAAGAGAGTTTGCCTTGAAGCATTTACCTGATGACCCTCTTTTCCAACTGGTATGTTTTTATTATTATAATTCACTTCTCTGCTGAGCTAATGTCCATTGAGTAACTAATCCTTCTGTTTCTCTAGGTGTCAAAGCTTTACGAAGTTGTGCCTCCTGTACTCACCGAGCTTGGAAAGGTACACGCATCTGTCCTTATATCAGGGTGATCGCTTCATTGTATGAATAATACATAGAAAGTATGAGACGTTTGAGAGAATAGAATCTTCAGTTCTCCACTAATAAACAGCTACCTATATACAAGGCTTTACAAATCTGAATCTAATATTTACACATTGTTGCAGGTGAAGAACCCATGGCCAAACGTTGATGCTCACAGTGGGGTCTTGCTTAACCACTATGGTCTAACCGAAGCAAGGTAAGAAGCAGAAACTTAGTTCAAAGTATCATCGAGCCTTTGGGCAACTACTCAAATAATATATTTTGCATTCTGTAGATACTACACTGTGCTCTTTGGTGTCTCAAGGAGTCTTGGCATTTGCTCTCAGGTACATATTTTTAGATAACACTTCCTTGCTACTCTAAACAACACCATTGAAAGAGAACTAGTATGCTAAGCTTTTTGTCATTTGTGAATATGGTTCAGCTAATATGGGACCGAGCTCTTGGACTTGCACTTGAGAGGCCAAAGAGTGTTACCATGGATTACCTTGAGGCCTTCGCTAAGAAAGCAGCTTCATCTGCATAAGCCTGAGTCTCACTTCCTCTTCTTCGAACAAAAGCCATTCTCTTCCACACAGATTAGCTCTGTTTTTATATACCTTCTCTATTGACAGAAAAAACAGTGAATTGTTTTTTCGAGATTTTTATTTCTTCCCCTGAGAAAAAGAGTGTAAAATTTTGCATTCCGCAAAACTAGTGATAATAAATAAACAGTTGTATTCACTTTGCATATACCATTAAACAACAAAAACAATCAATCATAGATTCAAACTTTTTATGATTGTAAAAACACAAGACTTGTAAAATGAAAAAACACAGTGACAAATCGAATTAAGAGCTGCTCTTGCTATTCTTATTGTTGTTGGTAGAGTCCTTATTAGGAAGCTCATCATCAGCAACAGAGGCTGTGAAGTTAAGTCTCTCCTCAGTGTTAGCAGTAATAACAGGCAACCAAACATCAGCTGTGCCACTAAGGAGTGACTTAACTTGTGGATCAGAAGCTATAGCTGATGATATCATCTCATCAACATGATCTAACTTAGATGATAACTTATCCAATTCCTTAGCTATCTCCACCTGAAAGAAACACACTCAGACCCTTCAGATTTACGTTACAGTGTGTCTGTGTGTATTGGGTGATCAACAGAGAACAAACCTCATTGAGATGTTGAGCAGACTTTGATGGTACTTTGGTTACTTCTAAACCAAGAGCTTCTATCTTTGAACGTAGCTCAACTTCTTCTGTATTTGTTAATGATTCCACCTATAAAGACAACCAAAACAAAACAAAATGTGTTGTATATATCTTTAGATTCATTAAGAGACACCAAATCATCCGTAAGCGATTCAAACTCCAATGTAATAACATGAATCAAAGCGAGGGTTATGCAAAATCAATCTCTTTGATTGATATCAAATTCAAACGAAGAAAAACTCAGAAATTATAGAATTTTTTCCGGCAAGAGAAGTAAACTATGATCAAACCAACAACAAATTACACAGATCGTAACGAATAGAGACCGAATTTTAACAAAATCGAAACCTGTTGAAGAAGACCAGAAAGAAGCTGAAACAGCTGTTCGTCGGGTTTTCCTTCCGCCATATCTTTGTCTCTGTGTTCCTTGTTTCAATATGTATATAATCAAAGCAGTCAAAATCAATTTACTGGTTCTGTTCTGATGTTCTGATGTTCTGTTCTGATCTTCATTACATAAGTCTTTTTGCCTAACTTCACAGATAAGAAAGACGACGGATCGCGTAACCGGCGCGCGTGAATCTCACGTGATAATTGTTTTAAGGAAAAATATCAATTTCTCTGAATTATTTGTTTGTATCTCTGATTTTGTCTTTGACTTTTGATATTGACTGAGTGTTAAATTATTTATTTAACAATGGGCAAAAACAGCTTTTTCTTTGTTAATCCGTTTTAGGGGATGTATTAAGGATATAGAAAGCAGTGTTCTTTGTTAATATTAGGTTTTTAACTAGTCGGTCCATTAATCAAGTTTCCATATAATATAAATGGTATAATCTAATTTAGGGATATACAAATGTGTTTATTTTTAGTGGACTTAGATCATTTTTAATGAGAATTCGTTTCTCACTATTAAAATAAATAAAAATAATAAAAAAAGAATTTCTTACCATTAAAATAATAAAAATAATTAAAAAAAATAAGAGAGATGAGAGATGTTTTATCATTTGAGAGACTTTGAGAACCTCATTGAGACTCTCATGCCACATGTGACTATATAATTGGTTAAACTTAATATTTAAAATCAAAATTTAATTATAAAATTAATTTATATCAAAATATTAAATTTTAATTTGTGAAAAACTATGTGGGGTTCTCATCAATGCATATCTTCTTACTATCTACCCTTAGATTAAATGTCACTTGCGAAAATATAGTTTAGTTTGCAAATAATTCGAGATGTTAATGTACCGAAACAAATAACAAATAAAGTCAATAAATAACCCAGCTAATAAATTTGGTACTGGAACACTTTAGTCGCAGGCGTACTGGAAGAACTTGACTAATAGGCTGACTAGCTGTAATTCAGTATTGACAAAAAAAAATTGATATCGGGATTCGATATCTTCCACTACATATGGTAGAAGAATAATTTGAAACAGAGGGAGTAGTTTTTTTATTCAAAGGAAAATAGCAAACATGAAAGCTTGCAACACAGTAACGAAAAACAAAAATCAAACACATACGAAACAATCGAACAGTTTTACAGGTTCAACAATCCAAGATACGATAAGGTAAAGATAATCGGATCTGATGAACAAGAACAAAACTTCGGATGATTATATCAACTTGAGACAAGCCTTTCTAGCCTTTTTAGCAATCTTAGATCTCTGAATTTCCATATCTAACGCAATCTGCATCCTCTCCATTTCCCTTTGAGCTTCTAACATTGCAGCTAACTCCGAAGCCGCAGAGCCTCTTCCTCCTTTATTACCACCATTGTTTCCAATTCCTCTTCCTCCTCCTCCTCTCCCTCTTTGTGGCTCTTCTTCTTCTTCCTCCTCCACAGCACAAGAATGTAAATGTGTACCATAATCACACTCTTTACAATAATACGACCAAAGATTATCAGGAACAATCTCTTGACATACATCACAGTTAAAGATCAAACCATTTTGGTAAGGAGTAGAGTAAAGCAACGTGAGTGGATGTGCGTGTCCTTCACGTACCACGGACTCAGGCATAGACACACATCCGACATGAACATCGTATTGACAGATAGAGCAATTGTAAGTGAATCCAGATCCATATTCACCACAAGCGTCGCAAGTGTAAGTTGACTCGTACGGTGGGGAATAAAGTAGGGTTAAAGGATGGTTTGGATGAGCCTTGTGATGATTTTCACGTGGAAGTTCAAAACATGACTTGTGTAAGAAGTAATCACATTCTGACTTTGTGCATTTGAAAGCTGCACCTATTAGGTCTAGGTCACAACCAGAGCAAATGATCTCTTCTTCAGCTTGAGCTTTGTGACCTCGCAATGGATGGTTGTGACTTGGATGCCTCACCGAAGGTTTCCTTGAAGCCATTATAGCTAATTATTATATTTTCCTTTTTTGTGTGTTCTTGAGGTTTTGTGATCCTTATTAAGCAGGAGGGTTTCAAAGTATTTATAGTGAAATTAAAAATATCAAAGTCCAACTTGTGTTTTGGTTTGACTATTTACCAAACTAGTTGTAGTTTATGTATTATCTATATTGGGACAAGAATGATATATATATATATATATACATATATATAAGATTGATTCCCATTTGGGATTCAAAGTCAACTGGTGAAACTAATCTTCATGATCCTATCCACACGTACCACGTTGTGTAGCTAAATGAATATTGATTTAGTTAATGTAAGTTGATGAAAAACAAGAAGAAGCTAGTTGTTATATAAGATGCTGAAGTTTGGATTATCAAGCTGGATATGTATACAAGAGAGTTTGTACATATTGAAAGACGTGGAATTTCGAGTAGTCAAATAATGGAATTGTTGACTTTTCATTAGCATTGCAAAAAAGTCCCACCGAAAGCGTTAAACTACAAATCTCACCGTAGATATACAATTGTACAAATCTCACATCCATTGTTAGATGGTCCATTACATAATTAAAGTATTTTGAACACAAATTAAATCGATAAAGTTTAATCCAGAGTTAAATTTATTTTGAAAATTTTAAACTTCAAATAATATTATATAAGAATACAAAATTTTCTAGAATTAGACTTTGGTAGAAAATATATCAGATATTAATTTAAACACTTGATCAATGATAGTCTTATATAATCAAGCAACTTATTTTTTTAATCCAAAATAATTCATAACCATATTGACAAAAAAAAAAAGATCATAACCAAAATATCTTAAATCTTACATAACCCGATTATGCAGATAATTAGTATCGAATTCAAGTAGAAACAATTGCACAAATATATTTAACAAATTAACCAAAACCAAATTTCCAACTTGCTATTCTTTTATTTGATAATAAAATAAAGGAGACATTACTTGTAAGGAAAAATTACAACAACCCACACAAAAACAAAAACAAAAATACAAAAATAAAGAACAAACACAAGCTCCTTCATGATTATCACATATATGAATATGATTTAATTATCGTAAACCCATTTATATCTAGGTTCTTCACCAAAACGGATAACAGAATTTCTGATCTTATTCCTAATATGCATCGCTGCAAGCTCATCTTGAGCTATTCTCAACGACTGTATCCTTAAAGCTTCCAAATTCACTTCTTCTTCTCTTCTTCTCTTTGCTTCATGATCACATGAATGCACATGTGTTCCATAATCACATTCACGATCTGAGCAATAATAAACCCAAAGATTCTCCCCAATATTTTCTTCACAAGCATCACAAATGAAAATCGCACCATCATCACGACCTTTACATGGTGAACTGTACATAAGAGTGAGTGGATGTTCATGATCTTCACGCTTCATGGTTTCAGGGATAAACACACATCCGACATGAACATCGTATTGACATTTAGAACAATGGTAAGTGAATCCAGATCCGTATTCACCACAAGCATCGCATGTGTAAGGTTGATTATACGGTGAGGTGTGAAATAAGGTTAAAGGATGGTTTGTGTGAGACTTGTGATTGATTTCACGAGGTAGGTCGAAACATGACTTGTGTAAGAAGTAATCACAATCTGACTTCGTACACTTGAAAGCTTTTCCGGTTAGCTCGAGCTCGCATCCTGAGCAAATGATTTCGTCTTCTTCTCGAGCTTTAAAGCTACGCAGTGGATGGTTGTGACTTGTGTGCTTAACCGATGAACGATTAACCGGTTTTTTTGAAGCCATTTTGTCAAAAAAAAAAAAAAAAATCTTGAGTTTGATTTAGTAATTCAACAAGTTGTAGTTTAATATATAGAAGAAGTCGATCGACATTAAAGTTGCAAAATTCGGACACGGAACTCAATTGAGGTTTTGTGTGATTGTCCTAAGGAGATAACAAAACACAAGTCTTCATAAATAATTGAGTTTCGAATATAATTCAAGTCGGTAACAATAAGTTCAAACTATCTAATAGTTGACTTTCGTAATCGTTGACTGAAAGTATAGGATCCACTGGGCCATATTCACACATAAGAAACGAAAGTCTTATAAATCAATATAAGCCACTGATTTATTTTCACAAATATTTCTTGATAACGCTGAGTTTCTTCTTCTTTATTTATTAATTAAATTATTCTTAAGAAAAAAAAAAGCAAAGAAGTATTAAAATGATTGACAATAATTAGTTATTTTGGGCAGTATACATATTATATATATACATCGTATATATTTTTGTGAAAAAGTAGCTATTACATCGACAAGAGCCTGATTTCTTGTCTGATTTATATATAGTTTAAGTTCTCTAAATGGAATTTGGTGGAATTCGAGTTCACCACTTGAGGTATAACTAACCAAGGACTAGCCAACTAGACCACATGGTTCTTGACAATAATAATGAATTATTAGATCGACAACGACCTGATTCATAAGTTCTCCAACTGAAGTTTGGTGGGATTCAAACTCACCATCTTGTGCGTAGCTAAATCAAAGACTAACCAAATGGATCAAATGTTTCTTAACAATATATGGTATACTTAAATGCTAATTTCTTTTGATAGATGTCTAGAATTGTGTTGGGGGTTAACCCCCAATTCGGCCCAGGCCCATATTCAGTGGAGAATGGATATAAACCCAACTTGGCCAAGGCCCAAGATCCAAATCTGAAAGTCAAGCCCAAGTCATAACTGGCCCATATCCAGTTGGACCGACGTCAAGGTGTACGACACCCTATAAAAGGGAGATGAACAGTCGCTAGCAGAGGCAGTTTTTCACCTGGATACTTTCCCGAAATACATATATAAATGTACCGAGCCGAGCTCGAAACCTTATAATAAATAAAGTTCTGCCTTCGTTATTCTGCAGTCAATATTTTTCGTGAGATCCTTAAAATCCCTAATCAAAAGACCGAACCGAAGAGAAGTACAAACAACTGGCGCTCAAGAGAGGGTCCTAAGGATTCTTAGGAAAAATGACCGAGCAAAATACCACCGACCAGAGAACCGAGTCACCGACGCCATTACGAGCAGTTGACTTCCCACACTTAACCGATGTCGAAATAGAGCTCGACGCTAATAACAAGGAGTCATTGAGCTCGGAGAAAGTATAAAGCATAGCAGATTCGCTCTTCGCACTGATAGAACGAATGGAAAAAGCTACCGACCGATCAGAGAAAACTTTCGAAATGGTGAATCAACTCCGAGCCGAACTTAGTAGGGACGTGGTGACCACGAGACAACCTCAAGGACAGACGATGAACTCATCTCCACCTCGTCTA
>OVBA01007276.1:220-14994 GCA_900406435.1 Lepidium aucheri | reverse complement strand
AGCTTACATGAAAACATAGCCTATCTTTGTGACAGATTGATAGGTTGCCTGAACAAGGAATTTGTATTAGGTAGATTGATTGCAAGTAACTACTGAGTATTGGTTCGATATCCATTCACTTACCACTATGCTTCAATGATTTGATCTCTTAGGTTAAAACCCTTGTTATCATCGGTCTTCAACATCTCGGTTCATCCATGCATTGTACGTCGATTCTTTATAAGTGTTGGACCGGTCTATCTAGAGGTGGATCAATTGATCCTCGGGTCAGAGCAGTCTGATGAGGTAGCTACTCAATCCATCAATCGAATGCATCTTTTGGTAAAAGTGGGATCGATCAATCCTAGTGTAGACCAATCCATCTGAGCTTGTTAAAACGCCAGTTTTGATCTTTTTGCTTAAATCCATGCTTTGAATATTCAATTCTATCTTAGCTTGTTTTGGACCTTGAAAGACACTAAAATACTATTGAAGACTTAAAAAACGATCGAAAACATGAGTTAAAACCGACAAAAATGCAATACATCAATGTCCTATTGATAGGATACACCTAACTACTATACCTAAAATGGATTAATCAGCCAAGAAATCACCTCAGCATGTCTATTTATGAAACTCGTTTTATTTTGGTTTGGTTAATAGTATTTAAGTTAAGTAATAGTTAGTGTAGTTTGATATTTAGATGAGATGAGGAATATACATTTGGTCTGATGAATATGTAAAGAAGTTGGACTACTAGAGTGATACTAATAGTACTGGTTCAAGTAAAGGCGGCAAAAAAAATGCATTCTATAAGATTGTGATAACTCTGCCAGACTATTGCAATAGGTCGTTTGTGTTTAAGTGATCCATCAGACAAGGTCTATTTTGTCCATTTAGTCCCAATCCTAGCAAAGTATGGATAAAGATCTCAAAGGTTGATGATGCACGACTGTAGAGACCAAACATTGAAGTTGAACCTTGAAGCTCCTCTTCCAACTGATAGTACAAAGCCTTTCCAGTTCTTCAATTACTTGACAAGGCTACTCTCATTTCTCCCACGTGTTGGAGCAACTTGTTTGCGTGATGCTCCTTTTGCTTCTGACATTCATGCCTTTGGATTCAAACTAAATGATTAAAGAGGAAGTTGAAAAACCTGAATACAATAAATTTATCAGATTTTTAAAACCAAGTTCAAGATGCTTTGAATAATCTAAGATTTGCACAAATTCAAGCCAGAACAACTCCTAATAAATTAATATTCCAAGCAGAACATGATTGTCACTCGAAATGAATGTTTATGAGAGGAATCGAGGAAAGCTAAATTAAACAAAATTCAAGGATTAACTCGTTAAAGGAAGGGGATCATAATATCTCTTACTTTCATCGAGTTTCAACTTCTAGGTAGTCTTTTAATGCTATTTGATATCTCTCCATGTTGAGGATCCTGTGCAGATAAGTGATTTGGCTCGAAGCCACTCTCAAAATATTCTTAGGCGTATCTCTTCCCACTTTATCAACTCGTTTGCTCTGATTTTTGCAAATGATTTCATTCGGTTGCAATGTGTTTCAAAGGGCTTCATTTGCTCGGTTGCCTACAGCTTATGAGGTAATGGCTGTACTCTTTCTACTTAATCCCAAAAACACGCTGCGACAAGATCATTTCACCTCAACCTTTTTCAAATTTGCATGCTCATTAGTGAAAGTTCAGTCAGCAATTGAAAAAGACATTTCTATTTGATTCCTGCATATATCAAATAGTGCTACTACTCTTACATTAGATCCTAAGAATCCAGGGGCATTGATTATCATTGACAACATGCCGATTTACTGTTGTAATATAGTGATATCTAAAATATTGGTGAGGAGGATAAAGGTCAAACTATTTGAAGTTATTCTCCCAAACCAGACTGCGTTTGTGCAGGGTCGTCTACTTATTCAAAACACACTTCTAGCAGCTGAAATAGTCAAAAGATTGTAGAATTCAAAGGTTCGAATATGTGAAATCAAAGAAGTATAAAGAATGACTCTCTTTATTAGCTTAGAAAACTCAATGCAAAATCTAAACTCTCAATTTTAATCTCCCAAAGTTATGCCACACATTGACATCTCCTTTTATAGGTTAGATAATTTCATTTTACAATTAGGAAAACTTATATTTTAGATAACTTCTAAAATATCTCATAAATCTTATCTAACCTAACTACCTTACTTGCTCAACAAATCTTTGACATTAATCTTAATCTAACATTCTCCCCTTTAACATTAATGTCGATTTCTTTAATGTCTTTAACTCCAATGTAGTCTCTCATTTCTTTGAACTTGATTCTTCCAAGAGCCTTAGTTAGAATATCCGCCTTTTGCATGTTTCCGGGAACATGTTCAACTTCTATTTGACCATTCTCAACACATTCTCTTATGAAGTGGTATCTCGTATGAATATGCTTGCTTCTTCCATGAAACATTGGTTTTTTGGTGAGTGCTATTGCCGATTTATTATCAATAGAAATTGCCACCTTCTTAATTGTTAATCCCGTGATTTCACTTTCGAGTTCTTGAAGCCCAATTGCTTGTTTAGACGCCTCAGTTGCAGCCATAAATTCGGCTTCACACGATGAAAGAGCCACATTATCTTGCTTTTGGGAACACCACAAGATTGGGCTTGATCCGAGATAGAAGATGTGTTCGGTGGTGCTTCTTCCATCATCAGGGTCCACATTGTAACAACTATCACTAAAACCAACAAACTTTGGTACCTCTGTAGGAGATCTCGTGAATGCTAGACCAAGTGTAGTAGTTCCTTTTAGGTACCTTAGACATTGTTTCATGGCAGCTCCATGAGACTCTCTTGGATTATGCATATAGCGACTCAAGACTCCAACACTATATGACAAATCCGGATGAGAATACAACAAATATCAAAGACATCCAATGGTTTTCCGAAAATTTGTAGCATCTATTTCTTCTTCCTCTTTCGATTTTGATAACTTCAATCCCCAATCCATCGGAACATGAACCAAATTGCATTCACTCATACCCGATTCCTCTAAGATTTTAAGTGCATACCTGCTTTGATTCAAGGTGATCCCTTCTTTGTGTTGGTTTACTGCAATGCCAAGATAATATATCAACTTTCCCAAGTCGCTCATCTCAAATTTTGTGGACATCTCCTCCTTGAACTTATCAATTATTTTCTACTTGTTCTGGTGACAAAAAGATAATCTACATAGACAACAATTAGTAGAATTCCTTGTCCACTACCTTCCAATAAACCGATGGTTCCTTGGTGCAACGTTCGAAGTCAAGTTCCTTGAGGACTTGGTTTAGCTTGATGTTCCAAGATCTTGGTGCTTGCTTTAGACCATACAAGGCCTTCATGACTTTGTAACCCTTGTGTTCATTTCTCTTAACTTCAAAACCTTTTGGTTGTAAAACATAAATGGTTTCCTTAAGTTCACCATTAAAAACGCCGTTTTGACATCAAGATGATGAATATCCCATCCATAAGATGCCGAGAAGTTAATTAGTAGTCGAATGGTTACAAGTATAGCAACAGGATAAAACACTTCCTCATAGTCAATTCCATGTCTTTGAACATAGCCTTTAGCAACTAAACGAGCTTTGTACTTTATAATGCTCCCATCAGAGTTTCTCTTGATTTTGAAAATCCACTTAAGTCTGATAGCTTTCATTCCTTCCGGAAGTTCCACGAGATCCCACGTCTTGTTTCTAACAATGGACGAAATCTCATCTTCACAAGCAAGAATCCATACTTTCAACTCCTTTGCTTCACTAAAATTTCTAGGTTCATCATCTAAACACAAAAGTAACCTTTCTCCTTCCTTTTCCGCAAGTAAAACATAGTCTTCAAGATGTTTTGGCTTAATGAATTGTCTTTGTGACCTTCTCAAGATCGGATTAGGTCCTTCCAATTTTTCTTCGACATGTGAATCATTCTCATTGGATTCTTCTTGTTCATTTGTGACTCCTCGGCTGTTGCTTGCAGCAAAGGTTTCATAACTTTCCCTAGAAGTAACCTCCTTTTCTTCATTTCTAGTCACATTTTTTCCTTGATTTTCATGGTGGATAAGTTCATATTGGAACCCTTGTTCATTATTGTGCATCTTGTTGTTGGTTTCGAATTTAGTTGGTATGCAATTCTCTTCATTTAGAAACACAATTTCATGTAGAAATAAATCATCACCATCTTGTGTTTCTTGGTCATTTTCATCCTCTTGTGCTTCTTGGAGTTTAAGCAATCGATCGGAACACTTTGATGCAAAATGTTCGTATTTGTCACAACGATAACAAATAACCTTAGAGATATCAAAATCTATGTTTCCCCTTCCATGGCCTCTACCTATAGAACTCGTTCAACCTCCACGGCCTATTCCTCTCAATCCTTTACTATAGTTCCTCGAATTGTTTTGTGTTTCCGAATACATCAACTCCTTTTTATTGTTTTAAGCTTCTTCATCTTCATCTATGATTCTTTCTTCATAGGCCTTTAATCGTCCTACTACATCCTCAAAGCATGCAATTTTAAGATCTAGAAGTTGCTCAAGAGATGCAACCATGTGGATATATTTCTTTCTAGGAAGACACTTGAGAAATTTTTTCACCAATTTTGTTTCTTCAGTTTTCTCCCCGAGAGAAGAGCATCTTGATGAAATAGTCAATAATTTTCCCACAAATTCATCTATTATATCGGTTTCTTTCATCTTGAGACGGTCAAATTAGGACATCAAGATTTGTAAGCTAGCTTCCTTAACATGTTCTGCTCCATCATTCCGAGTTTTGATAGCCTCCCATACACCTTTGGCCGTGTTATTTCACCAACTTGAAAGATCATATCGTCCGATATCGATTGGAGCTAACGACATGTTATTCTTCTTGTTGTCATCAATTTTTTTATCAATTACTGTCCATACTTCATGTACATTGAGATATAACCTCATCTTTATGGCCCAAACCGTATAGTTGGTTGAGGTTAACATCGGACATGCTATGGAGGAAGAGCATCCTCCCCCTTTGTTTTTCTCTGCGAGTATGAACACTTGTTTGTCCCCCATGTGACTAAAAGTCTAATTACCCGTCCCTTATGACTCTTAAGGATCTGATACCAACTGTAGAATTCAATGGTTCGAATATGTGAAATCAAAGAAGTATAAAGAATGACTCTCTTTATTAGGTTAGGAAATTCAATGCAAAATGTAAATTCTCAATCTTAATCTCACAAAAGTATGCCACACATTGACATCTCCTTTTATGGTTAGATAATTTTCTTTTAAAATTAGGAAAACTTATATTTTAGATAACTCCTAAAATATCTCATAAATCTTATCTAACCTAACTACCTAACTTGCTCAACAAGTCTTTGACATTAAGCTTAATCTAACAAGGATATCATGTTAGAACATGCCCCAAAAGACTAATAATTAAGGTCGATAGTGCTAAAGTGTTTGATACTATTATATGGAAATTTATATTACAATGCTTGAGAGGTTTAGCAATTCCGGACAATTGCATCAGATGGATTTAAGAATGTGGGTGTACTATGTCATTCTTTGTGGTTTTCAATAGTTCATTTATGGCTATTTTAAGGGCAAGAGGGGGATTAAAGAAGGAAGACCCTCTCTGGCCTTATTTTTTTGTGTTGGCTAAGAACTAAAATTTTCTATCCTCCTAAATAATGCATCATACATAGAGAAAATCATTTACCACTAGAGTTGTCAGAAAACAAAGCTTACTGATTTGTGTTTGGTGACAATATATTGATTTTATTGGATGGCTCTCTCTCCTTTGTTGCCAATATATTATCTGTCCTAAAAGAATCCGAAACTTGATAAGGCCTTGGAGTGAGTGTGCTTGAAATGTCATTTTTTACTGCAAGTTTATCAGACTCTGAAATTGAGGCCATAAAAAATCTGACTAACCTCTCTCATGAATCGTTGCCAGTCCGATATTTGGGTGTCCGTTTATGCATTAAGAAGCTGTCCCTCATTCATTGGTCTCCACTAATCCATTCAGTTAAATCCAAGCATTATTCATGGACTTCCAAATCCATGTCAATTGCTGGAGCTTTGCAGCTTTTGTCATCAATCTTAATGGACATAACCAACTTTTGGTCAAGCATCGTTATTCTTCCCAAAGGTTGCTTAACTGAAATCAATTCTCCTTCCATCAGATTTTTATGGAAAGGTTAGATCGAGGGAAGCTCTGGTGCCCGAGTGGCTTGAGGTAAAGTGGTGCAGCATGACACCATTGTTAACCCAAGAAAACATGCATGTCTCCTATCTAATGGGCCGTTTCTTTGATTTTAATTATTTAAGACATAATAAGCTCATCAGGCATAATTATTTATTTAGTTTTGATGAGTACACTAGACTTCCTTGTTTTTTTTTTGCCCCAAAGTTGAAGGCCTATTTCTGCTTTTTCCCTTGAAGGAGTCAAGAAGACTTTGTTCTACCCGTGAGTGATCAACATGCAACAAGAAACAAAATTTTAAGTTTCTTAAACCCGGGTTATCCACTAGGCATTGAATATGATCGCATTGAAGACGGAGAAACTTCATAACTCGAAAATCCATGAGTGAAATCATGCGTACATCATGAAAATTGGAGATTGATTAAGCGGTTCAAAACATAGAAGCATGTTTTTATGTACGCGAAGAACCGCAAACATACAATGATGTGTGTTGGAGTAGAAACTGGAGACAAGCTATGGAGGAAACAATATGAATTATTGAGAAGAAGAAGACTTGGAAACTAGTAGAAAAACAAAAACGTTATAAGTGTGAAATGGATCTACAAGATCAAAACGGATGCTAGTGGCAATCCGGTCAAGCACAAGGCAAGGTAATAAGCGCTTCAAAATTTGAAGATTTTAAAGAAAAAAGCTTGGAGTCAAAACGAGATTTAATTAAGGGAGAATGTTTAAGTGTAATTAGTCTGATATAATATAAAGTTTATATCCGTATAAGTTAGTTATTGTTTAAGTTAGTTATTAATAAAGAGTCACATCTTTTAGATCAAGAACATGTAGTATTATGTCAGGAGTCATAAATAAAAAACTATAACCATTCGTTATAAGAGTTGTATTATTTAGTAAATGTAGTTATTTAATTTAATTTTTGGGTAATTTATTTTTCAATAGTCGGAAAGAAAAATAAAACTCTTTATGGTGACTGTTTGGAATATATATATATATAACCTCTTTTTAGGATGTCACATCATCATTCACTTATATTAACTTTTAATTTTTAAACTATACTTTAAGACAAATAATAAATTCGTTGAATACATGTACTGATGAAATTTTTAAATTAAAAGTAATATCACAACTGAAAAATATAATCTGAACTACTTCTCATAATTTCTTTTGTATAAAGATATTATAATCAAATTATTTTATAAATTTGTAATAAAATTTCCATCAAAATAAATTTATTACATATATGAAGAATATTTACAAATATAGTGACGCTGATTATCTTAATACTTACAAGACCATTAGGTGTATTGAAAATAAAATTTTCTAGATTATAAAACATTTCATTTGTAATGATTAAATATTGTAATATTTTTAACTTATTTTATTCAACATCTTACGTTTTGTTCATGTAAATGATGTCTCCTCATTCACCCATATTCAATATGAGTAAGAAAGTAATTTCGTACTTATGAACATACAATTAAATTAGTTTGACTAATGACAAATTTTACTCATTACATTATCTCAAATCCAGAAAATATAACTTCTCACTCTTATTTTCTCTTATAAATTTATCATTTGATAGTTTTAACTTACTATTGGTACCTAATAAAATTTTACTCTCTTAAATTTCTACCAAATCAATATGGTAATCTCCATCTCTCTTGATCCGATGTGAAAATTAGTCGAATCTATCAACATGTTGTAAGAATTTTACGATTATGGGACTACCGTAATGTTATGAGAGGAAGAAAGATTATGGGTGGCAACATGTTCGCTCTTTGATGAAAATGTATAATGACTTCCAAAATTTAAGAACAATAAACTACTCAATTAAGTCATAAAGTTGTAAACTTCCATTGTTTAAAGTCCAATGCTGCTCGAAGGCGGGATCACTAACTAGTATATATAAATATGTTATTTTGTTTGTAAAAATTTTCAAATTTCCAGATTAATAAAAATATTATTTTGTTCTTAAAGAGGCCGTGTTGATCACAATCAAATTTCATTACTTTTTTTTTGTTCTTACTCTTTTATTAAGAAACACTAGTTTCTCAACATATCTGTCCGTTTAACGTCTCCCAACAGCCACTTATTCCATATGCCTCACTACCCACCAAAATACCTGATTAAACACTAAAAGGGACCAAATGCAGTGCATGACCTATCTAAGACACCTAAACACCAATATGAACAACATCAGCAACTAATTATCTAGATTTTTTATCCTTTCGATCAGATCGTGAAGTTACTCTACGAAGGAAAAGATATATGAACAACCAAAAATTGCCAAAATTATAGAGAAAACTAGATCAAACTTCAGAAACAAAATTTAACATGAAAGTTTTGATATCCAAAATGGTCTTGTTCGAGCAGGATTTAGCACAATCGTTCTAAATGAAACTCGGGTTTTAAAGAGGGAAGATGAATAAGGATTATGATCAATTCAAAGAGCAAAGAGATTGCATAGTATGAGGGAATGTCGAGTTGTCTTATTGCTTATACTTGAATGCCAAGAATTGGATCTTTCTTTCGAAGAACTTCCACATCTATTTATAATGTATAGAGGCGGTTACAATCGATTGAAAATGGGAAAAGTTACATTTCCATTTAGGTTCAAAATTATCTAAAAGATCTTTACTAGATTTTTGGGAAATTTCCATATCGGAGTAGAAAATTTTCCATTTTTCTCGTTGATGACATGTCGTCTGAATTTCTCATTTTCTAACGAGTTGCCGAGAAGGAATTATTCCGTGTTGGTAGTGAATATCCCAGAAGAGTATTCAGCTGAATCACCTAGATGAATCTTCAACTGAATTGCCGAGTTCAAGACATAGAAATTCTTTGAATATTAATTGTTTCCCGTGGAAAGAAGTAGGATCTCGGATCCACCTCCAACAATTGTCCCTCCCCCAAACTTACAAAAATTGTCCTGAGTTTCCGAGTCAGAGAATTAACCTGTTTGTAGAATCTTCTATTCACGTGTCAGTCTGCTATTGGTTTGTTTGGACGGTTTAACAGGCTACTTTTTAATTACCGTTTTTTGATGTTCCGGCCTCTAGTAAATTTTTATAAATATTGTGCCCCTGTTATTTACTGTTAACCTCCATTCGAATTGCAATCAATAGCTTCTCTTGCTTCTCTTTTTCATTTACTTCTTCTAAGATGAAATTTTTCTAAATGTTTCTTCTTCTTCTTTTTATTAAACGAGAATGGGTCTTGACGATTTTCAAATCCCCAATGTTGTGGATGGTTTAATGCTGCTTTAGATAGGGTGAATGTTTGTCAATCTGGAATTGCTGCTAGGACGAGAGATTGTTGTCCGTCAACTTCTGCTGCAAACAGGGCTACCGCCTTGGTTCCCACTAGGACTAACGCTGGTCATAGCAACTCGCGGCCCTCAAAGAGAGTCAGAACTGATACATTGCAGATTGGGTTGTCGGGGCATTCATCTGCAGAAGCTTTGAGAAGGAGAAGGAGAACTTCCGCCAATTTTCGAGTCTCCCATAATCATATGAGTACAACACCAATTTTGTTCGTTCCATGTTAAGTATGTTGATTTCATGCGTCAGATCAGGACAACCTTACATTTTCTTCCTCCTCCAGACCAGATGCCGAATAGGGACTAGTATGAGGAGACGACTTATTTGCTTTTCAAGTTTCAATTCTTTTTGACTCCGAGTTTGTATTATTATCACTGTTCCTGCTTTTTCTGACTTTCAGATGCTTATGCTTTTCTTTTGGTTAACTCATCTCCCACTTAACCGACATTCTTTTGGACCCGGAATAATCTCGGGCTCACCTCGATGAGAGTGCTCGAACAACTTCACACTTGGCTAATCGTGCCGGCCAAACTCACCTTGAAGTAGTGGAGGCTCAATCTAAGCTTACTGCAATTGAGGAGCAGCTTGCTTGTGCTAAGGCCGAGTTGAGGCAGGAGCAAGAGAATATGCTGAAGTTGGTGGAGTAGAATACGCCTTTGATTAAGTCGCTAAATTGCACCGAGACATGCCAGAGTAGTGCCTTCAAGGATGATGAGAAAGTGAAAGATACTTCTAAGAAGTTTCTATTCGAGTTGTATTTGATTAAGGAGAAGTTCAATCTCCGGCTGCGTCAGGCTTCATTATCGAAAAAGCTGAGGATATTCCAAGGATTGAGCAGTCAAATCTTTGGCACTTTTGAGAGAATCTCTATCTGCTTCAACGATATCGATGTCAACTTGGCTGCTCGGCTCTCATATTTTCAGTAATGTGGTTTAGATAATGTCCTCGATTGCTGTCGCATCGAGGTTTCAAAATTCCTTCGGTGCGATCTGAGCATGTGAATGTCGAGTTGGACAAATTCAAGGAGATAGTTGGGAAGGAGGACTTGGCGCTTCTTCCTGAAGACTTGGTCATCCCAGTTTTTGAAATCTGTTTCATGGATATAAAATGAATTCGATTATTTGTTTTGTTTCCAACGCTTTTTGATTATGGTAGCTTCAAAAGTTAAAATAAATGAAATAGTCAAAAACAACTGGGTTTTGATTTTGAATTTATGTCAAGTTAACAACTCGGACACAAAGTAAGAATGCCTTTTTGAAGAAGTAACGTTCAAATATCTTTTTCTTCATGAAGTGAGAAAATTAGGTCTCAGATTTTTTTTGGGAATAAACCCATTATTTTGGCTCTTTGTGAGAGTTAGGCTTGTAAGCTCTTTTTGTTAAGACAAAATTTTAAGACTCGGCTTTCAGATTTGTTGAGAAACAGATTTCAAGGAAGGTTTCCAAGATTCAGGTCTCGGGCATTTGTATGAAACTATGTTCCATCTTTGCGAGAATTAGACCTTGCTTTTCTGCAAAAAATTGTGTTTATCTTTGCGAGAATAAACCTGATTTTCTGTACAAAAGTATATTTCATCTTTTGTGAGAATTAGATCTCCATTCTTCTGTACAAAACTATGTTTTGTTTTTCTGAAATAACTCTCGACTTTTGTGAGAATTAATCCTTACTTGTTGCACAAAACTATATTTCGTCTTTATGAGAATAAATCATGACTTTCTATATGAAACTATGTTTCGTCTTTTGCGAGAATTAAATCTCTATTATACTATACAAAACTATGTTTTCTCTTTGCGATAATATATGCCGACTTGCAGCACAAAACTATGTTTCTCTTTGAGAGAATAAATCCCGAATTTCTGTGTGAAAATATGTTTTGTCTTTTGCCAGGACTCAGTCTTAATTTTTTAGAAATATTTGATGATATTTCTCCTTATTTTATTATTATCATTATTTTTTGTCGCGATCGAAACATAAGATTTTTATTAAGTTTAGCTGCATCCAAACACTACCTATGTAAAATGAAAGGATCAAGCCAAAAAACGTAGTTCTGATTATAATTAAAGAATTAGAGAGGTATCAGTTGATGCGTAGAGGGCACCAGGTTGTCACATCTTTGATAGTAGTACCGTTTTAGGTTAATGGAGTTCCAGCTTCGTAGAATCATCTCGCCGTCCATTCTCGTGATCTCGTACATTCCAAGTTTCACATCCTTGCATATTATATCAGTCCCTTCCTAATTGGCGTAAAGTTTTCCCGCATTGAGTTCAACCATATTCTTTAATACTTTTCAGAGCATGAGGTCTCCTTCGGTGAAGTGTAGTCCTCGCACTTTATTATTATAGTACTTTCCGGCTTGCTGTTGATAATTTTGTACGTGGAGTAAGGCAATTTCGTGTTTCCTCCAAGTCGTCAATGCTTGTCTCCATTACGTCATATTTGGACTATTCATCCATAGGAGACTGTATTCAACACAAAGTCAGTACAGTGGCTTCGATGGGAGTTAACGCCTCAATGCCATGAGAGAAATAAAAAGGAGTTCTACCCGTAGAACATTTCGCTGTAGTTTGATGCGACCAAAGCACACCACCCAACTTGTCAGACCAGTTTCCTTTCTTTTCTTTAAGCCATTTCATAACATCGTCTAATATATGTTTACTCATTGCATTGGCTTGCAATTGCTTTGATGGTTTTGTGGTGTTGACTTGCTATCTCAGATATTCCATCGGACGCAAAATTTACTGAACTTTGCTTAGATGAATTGAGAACCGTTGTCTGTGATAATTTTATAATGTAAATCGTGTCGACATATTATGTATATCCACAAAAACTTAACCATGCCTTTGTCTTTAATCTGGGAATATGCCTTGGCTTTTACCCACTTGGAGAAGTAATTAGTCATCACTAAAATGAATCTGATTTGCCGAGATAATAGAAAAGTTTCGACTATGTCCATTTCCCAGTGCATGAATGGGTAAGGCATTAGAGACATTGTTGACTCCTCAGTTGGATCATGGATTATGTGTCTGTGACATTGACACTTATCAAATTTAGTTGCATATTGCTCGCAATCTTGTGCCATCGTGTGCCAAAAGTACCCAAGAGTTTGAATCTTTTGCACGAGTGATCGTGTGCTAGTGTGCCAAAAGTACCCACCCGCTCCATCATGCATTTCTTGGATAACTTGTCTCACCTTTTTGCCATGAATACAAGTGAGAAAAGAACCATTTGTACTGTAACAATACAATTTTCTGTCGACTTGCGCATAGAAAGTATTTTTGGCTATGAGCCTTGATGAGTGTAATTTTTCATAGTTTTAGAGCCCTATTTTAGGTTGTTTNTTTTTGCATTTGCATTTGGAGTTTTGGAGTTTTTCTAGGAAAAGGAGCAAAAAGGAGCTTAAAATGGAGCTAAATATATTGGAATCAGCTGCTAAGGAAAAGGAGTTGCTCAGACTCGGATCGCTGCCACGCGGTTTGCAGGGCGAGGATTGCTCGGATCTCTACGAGGAAACCTCTGTCGCCAACGTCAACTTATCTACCGCGAGGGAGAACCAACTTATCACACTCGGACCATTCCACTCGGCTTCAGCCTGCGAGGACAGAGTAAAGACCACTCCTCGGTGTCCAAGCTCGACAAGGGACAGCGAGGAGAAGATTTCTAGTTAACCGACTTAGATCGGTTTGACCATTAGGGTTATGCAAATGACCCTATAAATACCCTTTAATCATAATTTTATAGAATGATCTGATGTTTTAGCAAACAAACTCTCTCAATTTTCGTTGTTGCTTTCTTTTAAGATTGTTAAGGTACTTGTTGAATCCGATTTAAGTTTAATGCATTAAGTTTATTTGATCTTCATCTTTACTTTCTGTTGTTTATTTTCTTATTTGCTGTCTATGTTTATGGTGATGAAATCTCCTTTGATCCTCCACTCTCAAATCATGAGAAGTGAGTAGATCCTTGTAGATCTCGAGGATATGAAGATCAGAGGTGAAATCTCCGATCCACTCGCCTGGCAAACATGGATCTGATCCGATCTCTTCTCATATGACCGAGCTTAAGGCCGATATCTCCCTGATCAAGAGAGATCTGATTTGGGCCAAAACCTAAAGCTACCGCTAAGGGAAGTGGAGACCAAGTGTCATGTGAGAGACGGTTTGATCCACTGAAGAGAGATCTAGTATGTGGATCGGTTGTTAGATGTATTGGGCTGGACTTTAGGCTTTTGATACGGCGTGATCGCGGCTAGCGTCGTAATGGATCAGCCGGATCGGAAAGGGGTCTTCACCATGAGAATTGGTGGATCTATCTTGTCCCGGTCTAGAGATTGCCGTATATAGCTTTGCGAGGTTGGATCGGCGAGTTTACCGCCGATCAATCACCTCCTATCCTCTAGATTCATGTTTATTATCCTAGATTTATCTATTGTCATTATCTTGCTCTGTTTTGTGATCGTTTCTCTGTTTTTGAATGTTTTGTTCTGTTTTTATTTTGTCTCGTAGTGTATTTTGTCATTTGTGCTAGTTTGAGAGTTCACTAGAAATATAGCCTATCTTTGTGACAGATTGATGAGTTTTCTGAACAAGAATCTGATATTAGATAAGTTGCTTACAAGTAATCACTGAGTATTTGTTCGACATCCACTTACTTACCAGTATGTTTCAATGATTTGATTCCATAGGCTGAAAATCTTGTTATCAAATTGGTGCTGTTGCCAAATCAGTTTGTGCTTGTTTCAACTAATAGTTGCGAGTTTTAGGATCAGATCCATTGTCTTTTATTCCAACTTGTCTGTATTTCACCAAGCTTGGATCCCTAAGGACCAAGCTTCAACCTTATTGACAAGTTGTTGTTTCTGTCGTTGCAGACCTCGCAGGTACCCTCGCCACTTAACACCGAGGCCAGCGACAGAATACGAATCCTCGTTCCAACTCATGCGAGTTGTGCGAGTGGTTAGTTCAGTTGGATCAGTTGATGAATACAAGGTCGAAAGGTTCCCACAATGTTCCCATACCCGCCGACAATATCAATCAGCTGATCTGTGAGATCCGATGTCAACGCAACATAATGCAGCAACCACATCCGGATCTAGATAATTCTACACCAGGAACAACTTCGGATGGCACTCCCCCTAGCCCGTCGTCCTTGCTGTATTGGTGCGAGTGATGCACCGAGTACACACACGATATGGAATGGGATTCAGCCACCAGCGATCCAGAACAATAATTTTGAGATCAAGAGTGGTCTCATCTCCATGGT
>OVBA01007275.1:0-14995 GCA_900406435.1 Lepidium aucheri | reverse complement strand
GGTCCTTCAGCTTCTTTAATCTCCCCTCCTCTTGAACCAGCATAGCCTTCAGTTCCTGAGAGTTCCATTTATCTTTAATGGTGTTACAATTCACTTGGAACTGGCTAAATTGAAAAGGTAGAGATTTCATGATAAATTGAAGCAAGAAAGGCTCATGAACTTCCATTCCCAAGGCCGTTAACTTCGATGCCAAGTTAGACATGTGCGTCACATGATCATGGATTGGCTGAGAATAGTCAAACTTTTTTGTAGTCAGCTCACTCATGAGACTTCCTATAATCGACTTGTCCGCCAAATCCGATTGTGAACACTCCTTAATTTTCTTTATGAATTCCCTAGCTTTCTCAGTCTTGGGCATATATGGCTTGATATTATCCACCATAGTCATTCTCATGAGGTTGAGACTCAGCCTGTTAGATTGCTCCCAAGTCTCATAACGAGACTTATCAGCTTCGGAGCTATCAACTGTAATGGCTGAGGGCTCCTCATCAGTGAGTATTGAATGGTCCAAAGACATTACACCCAGCGTGAACCGGATATGTTTGGACCACTCCTCACAGTTCAGCCCATTAAATTTCACGACAGAGTTAGCCGATGCATACATACTAGATGAAGTTGCAAGCATTTATACATACTTACTCGTTCGTGCTTTGAGACTTTTATACAAATTCCTAAATTTTATACTAGACTTTAATAGTATGTGTTTAAGCAACCTTTAGGCAATACTTAAATACATGCACTCTAAGTGATGCTAGTTTTAAAATTTTAATCATTTTATAATTAATCAAATCACACATATAAATCAAAAAGATATGTTACCTTTTGGTAAACATACTATCAACTATAGTGGAAATGACTAATCCTTTTGATATTATTAAATGTGTCTAATGATCCACCTTTGGGTGGTCTCCAAGGATATAAATAATAAATTAATTAATCATTAGAACTTTAATGTCATTTTACCATCTCTTTAATCATGATCAATTATAATTTTACTTTAATATTTACATATAATTTGACAGGACCACTTTGGTGATTAACATGCCACGTACAATGTAAATATTAAACTTTAATGGGTAATTTCTATTATAGTGTATTAACTCTTCATAATACAATCACCCCAATTTATAAAATGCAGCTGAAACTTTTAATTTATATATAAATTACATCATTGTAACTATTAAGATACTATCTAATGCATTAACATTATTTTATGGCCATTAACAATGCATTAACAATTCATAATACATTACAGTAAATAATGACCCACTTATAATTGTTGTGCTCTGTTTATTCACTATTTACCTGACTTATATATAATATATTATTCAATTCACGGTAAACACACTTCTCCACATGATGACAGTTACAAAACGTCAACATTCTTTACGTGCATTAAACGGTTACATAATTACATGCATGAACAGACTTCCATTTATATACAGTTAATTATTTACGATTTTTACGTATGAATCTGTTCGTAAACTTGATCGAATTATACAATGAATAATTTTAACCATTTCTATTTGCAATTGGTAAAAATCCACGATATTGAGAATAATTTGATCCAAAACGATCACCATTAACAAAACTTAATGGTTGTTCATGCGATCAAATCATGGATCCTCTTTAAAATCAATTACACCCACAAAATTTAATTATGTGAACTAAACAAATGTAGATGGCTCTGATACCAAATATAAATTCATTTTCATGATTTCTATTATGAAATATGTCCCAAATTTCATTCTAGATTTGTATTAATTCAACAAACAAGCAATTTTCTTAATGAAGAAGAAAAACTAACCTTGATCTATTGCTTGTCAATATTGTGGATCCAAACTTATGAGATTGACTTACTCTCCCTTAACCTTTAAACCTTAATATATTTTTTGATGGACAAAGATCTACAACACACTCTTCTTCTCTATCAATTATCTTTTTGTGTTTATGAGTACCGTTTTCTAACGTACGTCTCTATCTTAGCAGACCAAACTTGTTTGCTTTTATAATGACGCAAACAAGACACGAACCTTTTTGGTTTTGTAACTGTCATATTACTTTTATATATATATATATATATATATATATATATTTGTATTTAATTAATCATATATATATATATATATTTTACATAGAGAAGATTAAATACAATATAATTTGGCAAGGGAGAAAGGTTATCAATACACCCTATTCTAATACACTAATCGAAACCGATCTATCATGTTATCGTCTTTTATACTAGAATCATAACTTTAATATAAACTTAAACTTTATAATTAAAGCGAGAAGTACACCGGCCAAACATAGGAAAATATTCTTACATTTTGTGCTAGTAATAATGCAAAGTTGGAGTGTCTTAATTAGAGTCATTGAGCAATTAACAAAGTCACTCATTCACGTAAACACAAGTATAGTTCTTTACGTGAGTATAGAGTTTGTAACAAAGAGATTGATGAGGGTTTTGTGAGGTTCTTTTCTCTTGTAACTCAGTTGTGATTCATTGCTACTGATCTATTGGATTCCGAGACTAAACGTATGTAATATCAATTTTTTTTTGACAATGGTAAATTATATTAAATTGTTTTTTCTTATTGTATGTTCACTAAATTATTCATGTATGAGTTTTAGGATGATACCAAAGTGTGCTTAGAAGATTCGTAGCTATGGCGATCAACTAGCATTAGGGTTTAACATTTTGAGGACTCAAAAGTATATTGGTTAAGTTATGCATTCTAGATGTGTTTTTTTTCTTGAAATCTAAAAGATTTCTTGTATATCTTAAAGTTTCTATAATTTATATAATTTATATCTATATTATCACCACAAAACAATATATTAATATAGCTAAAACTATAAACCATATTATCCTCGTACAAACACACACTAGAATAGAGTATCACGTAAAGAGAAAAAAACACACATTATAAAGATATTAATTTTGAGGCCTAAGAATAAGAAGTTTTAGAAATATGTAGAAGAAACAACTTTCACTTCAACGTCTAGTTGTTCTTTTGATTTTAAAGAACCTCTCCCTAATTGAAAATAACTCTTTTGCTGCTACACTCATTGTCAACCGGTTCGCCGGATATTCTTCACAACACTTAAGTCCCAACTCCAATACCAATTTCAAGCACTCAGCAATCGGGAAACCGACTCTTTGACCATTTTGCAAAATCTGTTGGTCTACCATGTCCAATACTCTTTCCGACAACGCCAACTTGGTGTAGTTGTAAAGAGTAAAGTTTTCTCCAAATAATTCATTGGTTGGTCGTTTTCGAGTAAAAATTTCCAAAATGAGAACCCCAAAGCTATACACATCACCTTCTGTTGATGGTTGTCCTCCAATTCCATATTCTGTGCCATATTCAACAAAAACAAAAACAAAACAAGACTGTAATAAAAAAATTTTACAAACTAGTTATCTTCATAATACATTATAAGTGTAACAGTTGTACCTGGTGCAGCATAGCCGATGGTTCCTCTGATACCGGCCGAACTAAGTTGGTTGAGAAATGACTCTTGGTCGAATTTTAAGAGAAGTCGAGCCAAACCAAAGTCGCTAACATGGGCCGTTAAATCATCATCTAGAAGTATGTTACTTGGCTTAAGATCACAATGAGCTATAGGTTCATGACAATGAACATGAAGATAGTCCAAAGCAGAAGCCACATCTATGACAATGTTGAACCTTTCAAGAAGAGTCAAGGCTCTTGAGGGCCGACGAATCTCTTCGACTTGCTCTGGGTGCAGCCACATATCCAAGCTTCCATTAGGCATGAACTCATAGATGAGAGCTCTGAATTCATTTCCTTGGAAATCAATACTTGAACAAGCCGTCAAGAGCTTCACAAGATTACGATGCCTTATATCTTTGAGTGATTCACATTCAGCCATAAAACTCTTTATTGCTCCACGTCTCTGCATGTTTAGAACTTTTATAGCAACAACCTTGTTTTCTGCAGCGAGAATACCTTTAAACACAGAACCAAAACTTCCTGATCCAATCATATTGTTCGAAGAGAAGCCATTAGTCGCATTTCGAATCTCTCTATAACTTACCTTCTCATGGTACATATCCAATGCGGAGGGAGTTTGATTGTTAGGCTGGTGGTTCTTCCTTCTTTTTCTGAACCAATAAAGGGATATTGAAGCTGAGAAAAACAGTAAAATTGAAGCTATGCATATGCTTACTCCGATCACAACCTTTTTAGAACGAGAATGCTTTGATCCCATGGGTGGAGCTCCCCTAAAGCATGGCTTTAGTTTAAATTCCTTGATGCCTCCACAAAGATTTTTGTTTCCAAATATGGAAACTATAGTAGCATTTTGAAACTTCCCTTCCTTTGGCACATTTCCCTCAAGATTGTTGTAGGATAGGTTAAGATACTCTAAGGATGAAAAGTTTGCAAGATATGTGGGAATACATCCCGAGAGATAATTGTCTGAAAGATCAACTCTTCTAACACCTTTTAACCATTTTATATCTGGAATGCCTCCATCAAAATAGTTACCTTCCATCAAAAGTACTTCCATCGAGAGACAACTTCCAAGGGAATGTGGGAGTTGTCCGGATAATTTATTATGCGCAACTGATAACTGAACAAGTTTTTCAAGTCGTCCAACCTCTTCTGGTAGAGAGCCGGTCAAAGAATTACCTGACATGTTGAGAATAACAAGGGACCGCATTTCCATAATTTGTCGAGGTATAGTCCCATCCAACTTATTATACGCGATGAATAACTCTCGAAGAGAAGTCGAATTACCAAGACTCAGAGGAATGGTTCCTTCAAAACTGTTGTGTTCCAAATATAGTAAGTCCAACCGACTGAGATTACCTAGAAAAGATGGTATTTTTCCAGATAATTTATTTGAATAGAGACCTAAGGTCCCTAATCCAAAAATCTTACTAAGAGAAGTTGGGATTGTGCCTGTCAACATATTTTTGTGCAATGAAAGCCTTTGTAAGCTTATGAGATTCCCAATGTAAAGAGGAATGTTTCCAGATATAAAATTTGATCCAAGATCTAAAGCGTAGAGGTTTATGGAGAGATTTACAATGGAGGTTGGTAAATCACCCCCAAGCCTGTTTAAACCAGTCTCTAATTTCTCTAGTTTGGTACAATTAGTTAGAGAAACCAGAAATTCAAGATCTCCAAAGGAGTAATATCCTAAGGAATTACCATAAAGTAATAACCACTGCAAATTCTTTAATTTTCCAAAGCCCAAAGGAATACTTCCTGTCAAAAAGTTATCATTGATTCCCAATTTTCGCAGGGTTGAGATATTGGTAAATGTTGTTGGAATGACTCCTGTGAGATTATTACTTCCCATATTTATATCTATTAGGTTTGGTAGCAATTTACCAAAATCACGTCTCAGGTTACCCGAGAACAGATTTTCAGCAATAAATAAATACTGAAGAGAGGACATATTATAAATGGCTGGAGGAAAAACACCAGAGAAATTGTTATTTCCTATATAAAATCCCACCATTTGATTCAATCTAACTATACCATATGGAATTTCTCTTTCCAATTTGTTACTGGTAAAGTAAACATACTTGAGTGATGTTAAGTTTCCCAGAGATGCAGGGAGCTTTCCTTTTAGGTTGTTTAAACCAAGGTCTAAAACAAGAAGCTTTGTCAATGATCCTACTTCGGCAGGAATATTTTGAGAAAGATGATTTCTGTTTAAAGAAAGCTCAACCAATCTAGAGCAGTTGAATAGACCAATTGGAATCCCTCCTATGAGGAAATTGTCGTTCATATCCAAGTATTCAAGTCTGAACAAGTTTCCAAACACTTCCGAAATGGTTCCACCAAAAGAGTTACTAGAGAGATTAAGCTTTATAAGGAAGGAAAGATTACCAATTGATGGTGATACCACACCGCCTAACTGCAGCCCTCCGAGGTCCAAACGCGTAACTCTCTTGTGTTTGCGACCACATCCAACACCCTTCCAACTGCAGAGAGAGGATGAGCGATTCCATGAGGACAAGACATTTCTTTTGTCTTTGGAAATTTGAGACTTGAACTCTAGCAACGCATGCATATCGGTTTCATCGGTAAAATGATATGCTTCATCAAGTAACATGAAAGCACTTGAACAAATGAGTAAAAGAAACAGTTTCATATTTCGCAGGATTTTAAGTTTAAGGGAGGAACAAAGGGCAAATGGTGGTACTAGTAACACAACTTATGGAGGATAAATATATAAGAAGATCAAAACTTCTCCAAAATGTAGGAAGTCAAGTCAACTCAACTCCACTAACCAATTCACACGATATGTTTGGTCAAGTAACATGACAGCACTGAAAATCCGTGTGGACCTAATAGATAACATAATTGTGGTCTTTAGTCTATGCCAATTCACAGTAGTCGTTACTAATTGAAGAATCAACTGTCGACAACTTTTGTCTTCCAAGTAAAGTTGTAAAATCCAAACTTTAGTAAAAAAATTATTTGAATATAGCTACAACAATAACCACCAAAAGTCATCAAGTAACCACAAAAGTCAATCAAAAAGCCACACTCTAGGTACGATTTTCGTAGCAACTACTGAGACGACGTAGATTGCTTAAAGCTCAATCATCTAAAAGCCACATACTTAAAGATGCTGAAGTGTAATCTCAATCAAAGACTCAAAGTAGTTAGAATTTAATGATGCTGAAGTGTTCGATCGAGAGAATGATAAAAAGAGTAAATAGTTTTCTTCCACTAATTCTGCAAAATGGCCACTAAGGGCATTTCCTACTCTATGATAGAGTGAAAACTCTATAATAGAATAAAATAATCTTCATTTCCATCCCACTCTATAATAGACTAATGAAAATATTATTCTAGAGTGTCATTCTACCTTTTTCACTCAAATTAAGAAACAATACTAAAATTCTTTTATTCCTGTAATCATTATATGTAATAATTAATTAAATTTCATATCACTAATTTTTCTTTTTTTGGTCGAAAAAATGGAGGAAAAGCCCTCCCAAAGCTTTATTCATATACTAAAACTCATAACCGAATCTGTCTCAAACGAACAAGACCATGCAAATCATCTGAAATAATCGACTCCACACACTCCGGAGCACTTTCTAAATTATGAAAACCCAAAGGTAACGTAAAAGCATAGTTAGCCAACCCATCCGCAAGGCAGTTGACCTCCCTATACACGTGAGTAAAACGGACATTCCAGTCTTTAGAGACAAAGCCATAGCATAACCGTACTAGGAAAGAAAGAGGGTGAGAATCACTGATACCTTTCATCAAAAAATCCACAACCATACGATAATCAATCTCGACCTCAAGCCGTAATATCCCCAACTCCCAAGCAATGAAAAGTCCATAATAAAGACCCCACAACTCAGCCAATGGTGCAGAACCAATACCTATGTTTAGAGCAAAGCCACAACACCAATTTCCAAGATGATCTCTAATCACTCCACCCACAGCATTGTAACTCGATGGACCTCGAGAAGCACTATCGGTATTCAATCAAAACCACCCGTCCAGTGGAGGCTTCCAAGCTATCGGTTGCAAGACCTGAAGGGCTAAGGTAGATGCTCTCTCCAATTGAAGCTTCATAAAACACTGTTGTATTTCTGCAGCTTTCATCTTCACATAACGGGTTTGGTCTCAGAATGTATTACTACTCCCAAAAACATTATCACACCTCCATTTCCATCCCCACCAACATGTGATAGAGAACAAAGTTTTCCATGGGCAATTGTACAATTCTTGGTCAATACCCAAATTGGTATACAACCATTCGTGTAGTGTCTGGCTAAAGAATAAGTTTTGTTTACCTCGCGGTACTATCCTCTCCCATAGTCCTCTCATAGCTCCACAATCTCTTAAAACACGTAAGATGTCTTCGACACCAGCTTTCCAATATGACAAACATTTGAATCACATAAGTGTCTTCTCATTCTTTCGGCATTGGTCATAAGCACTTGGTGTGTGACAAGCCATAGAAACACACGAACACGATCCGGGATATTTAAACTCCAAACTCGATCAAAGAGAGAAGACATATCATGTACAGCCATAGATGAAGAAGTCAATACATCATAAGCACTACTAACTGTAAAGACTCCATCACTGCGTGGTCCCCAAGAAACACGATCAACAGCTCCCGTTACCGTATCAACGACCAGAGATCGCAGCTGTAGGAAAATATTTTCTGAAACATACGGACTAATAATCAGGAAATTCCAGCTGTATCCATTCACCCACATGTTACTAACTTTGCACTCAACGATTTCATTAGGTAAATGCTGAGTCACATTCTTAAATAGACAATCATCAAGTAACCATCTATCCGTCCAAAAGTTAATAACATTCCCGTTCCCACAATCCATTTTAAGCCCGGCATGATCACAGTAATGACACTTGAACAAATACCTTTCCAAACCGAAGACCAATTCGGCTTTGGCTGCAACCAATTCACCTCCTTATAATCCTTAACGCCATACTTCGACCGTAGTAGAGTAGCCCAAAGACTTGTTTCATCCTTGATTAACCTCCATCCAACCTTAGCCAAAAGCGCTCTATTCATGAGATGAGAATGTCGTATACCAAGACCTCTCGAACGCTTGCTTGTAAAAACTCTCGACCAAGATAATAAGTGTTGTTTCCGTTGACTACTCGTACTACCCCACAGAAAAGACCGGGAAATCTTATTCAAAGCTTTATGTGTCGAAGAGGGTAGTAAAACCGAAGACATTGTATGAATAGGGATAGAATGTAGCACCGATTTTGTCAACGTGAGTCTCCCAGCCATACTAAGACATCTCCCTTTCCAACCAGGCAATTTCGAAGCAACCCTTTCCACCAATGGATTGAATTTGTCGTGTTTAATTCGCTTATGGAGTACTGGGATTCCCAAGTATTTACCCAAATCACAAGTAATCTGGATTCCACTAGCTGCACTAATGTCATGTGCAAGATCCCGAGAGACATTTCGTGAGAAGAAAATTTTCGACTTCTCGATGCTTATTTTTTGTCCTGATGCAGCACAAAATTGTTCAAGCACTCCCCTTAGTATACGTATTTATGATTGAGAATCTTCTGCAAGGAGTATGAGATCATCTGCAAAGCATAAATGAGACAATTTCGGTCCTCCCCAAGACAAAGAAATAGGCTTCCACTTCTTCTCAGAAACTGACTTGTCAATATGGTGGCAAAGACGTTCCATGCATAACACGAATAGGTATGGTGAAAGCAGGTCGCCTTGTCGTAAACCTCGTTCAGGTTGAAATGCCTTAGTTTCTCGCCATTGATCAAAACATTTATAGTTGGACCACAAACTGATTTCATAATCCAATTAATCCACTTCTCAGATAAACTTGCAGCTTGGAAGGTATCTTCTAGAAAATCCCACCTTATTCTATCATAGGCTTTTTCAAGATCCAATTTAAGTAACATCCACCCTCGTTTTCCTTGCTTCTTTCTCATAGAATGAACTATTTCTTGGACTATAAGAATGTTATCCGTACTCAGTCTCCCCGGAATAAAGTTAGACTGTGCTGGTCCAATAAGCTTCGTAATAACATTCTTCAATCGTCCCACCATAGTTTTAGTGATAATCTTGAAAAGAACATTACACAAACTTATAGGCCAAATTGAGTAACTCGCTCAGGTTTATCCGACTTGGGAATAAGAGTAACAAGAGCATCATTCGTACCAATAGGTAACAATCTCGACTCGAAGAAATCCAAACCAAACTTCAGAACCGAGGCGCCAACCTCATCCCAACAAGACTGATAGAAAGTAGGTTGATAGCCATCCGGTCTTGGTGCTTTAAACTTACCCATAATATGCATAGAAGCTTCCACTTCGGTAGTAGTGAAAGCTTTATCCAACATCTCAAGTTCATCATTGGAGAGTTGTGTAAAACCATCCTCGGGTAGCTTTACTACAATACCATCTAAGTCACAAACAGAATATAACCGGATGTAATAATCCACAACCAGATTTTCCAAAGCACTCGGCTCATGGACCCACCGGCCCTCATTATCCTACAAGCACTCAATGCGATTACGTTTTCTCCAAATAATGGTACTAGTATGAAAGAACGTAGTATTCCGCTCTCCATCAACTATCCATTTTTCCCGAGACTTTTGGGACCAAATTAACTCCTCCTGTTTGAGTATGTCATCTAACTATTGTGTTAAGTCAAACTCCTCCTCAAAAAGATCGTCCGATGGTGAGACTAAAATTAGATCACGAACCCGTTGCAAGGTAGACAGAAGGTTCTCTTTCTTTCTTCTAACATCACCAAAAATATCCTGATTCCATCTTCTTAGAGAAGATTGAAGTCTACAAAATGCTTGTGGAGTGGACACATTAGGAACCCACGAATTCCGAAGCAAAGTTTTAAAACCCGAATGCTGCAACCATACTGCTTCGAATCGGAAAGGCCGCCGCAATGGATTACTAGTTTGGTTCAGTACAAGTTGCAGGTACAAAGGGTTATGATCGGATGATAACATAGGTAAGTGTCAAACTGTAGCTTCCTGCCACTTAAGGCGTGCCTGAGCACAGCAGAAAAAACGGTCTAAGGGCTTTGTAACAAAAGATGCAGAGTTACGACCACAAAACCAAGTAAATTTGGGTCCTTGAAATCCCATATCAATCAAAGAGTTTCTATTTATCCAGCTACCAAACTCGACTAAATCCGATGAGAGTCTCCCATTGCCACCACTCCTCTCATCCGTTCGCACAATTGTGTTAAAGTCTCCACCAATCAGCAAACGTCCATCAACAACTGCAATAGCATCACTCAACAACTACCAAATACCTACTCTACGAGCCGCTGTATGTGCAGCATAGACAGCAATTACATGAATAGTCTCCTCACTCACAACAATCTTCGCATGGATAAACTGTTCAGTAGAACTTAATACTGTAACAACACCAACAGTATTCTTCCAAAGCAACCAAAGCCCACCTCTTTGCCCCTCGGCGTTAACCCAAAAAGAATTATCAAACCCAAGCCCTAGACAAGTACATCTCACCGCCTCTTCTCTGGCATGAGTCTCAAAAATAGCCAAGACATCTGTAGAAAACCTTTTCAACATATAACAAATAGAGCGCCTAAATGTGGGTTTATTTGCCCCCCGGCAATTCCAAAACATTAAATTCATCATCATCTTCAAAAGAAGCATCCAAGGAAGAACCGGGGAGTCCCATTAAGCTCGCTTACCATCACAGCCTTCAGCCTTGACCTTCACGATATCCTTATTGACCAACGAATCACTTGAGCTAGCTTCAGTTAACGACACCTCCATTGAAGTGTTTTTATTAACTACACCACTTTCTACACCATTAGATTCAACTGTATGTACTCCATTAGAAGAGTCACGGAACTCATGGATCCTACCAGCGTTTCCTTTCTCAATACGCAACCTCTTACCTGTAGAAGATAATTCAGGCTCGTGCACATTCAAACTAAATAGCAACCCACGCGAAGGTCTATTTAGAGGTTTCTTCATTTTATGCTTTGTAGCCTTGAATTGAATAAAGTTCGATCCATTAACACTCTTTTCCTGAAGGGCTTTACGAGAGACCATTTAGGCTTTATTAACAGATTCAGTAACAGGCTTCATAAGATCAGGGCGTTGAAGGCTCGGCCCAAAGACATTCTACTTATCATTACTTCTCCTCCCTGAAGCATTAAGTGTCGTACCCTCCAAGGCATCTGGTTCCAGAAGATCAAATTTATTAGATATCGTAACCTTATTCAAGGCTGCAGTCAATGGGATTTCGGTTGTTATTTTCTCCGAGATTTGTGGAACTATAGCTGATCTAGTTTCCTTATTTTTTGGTTGTGATCTTTGAGTAGGATTTATTGCCATAACTCCCATTTGAGACTTTAATGTCTCCTTCTCCATAGTGGCTTGTTTTTCCGGCTGTTTCTGACCTCGTCGGACCATCGTGAAGCCATCACTATCAACCAAACCCTCCTTATCATTTTTATCTGTTATCACCTCCATCGATGGGGTAATATTTTGGCCAGATGGTTTAACCACTACTCGTTTAGGACAATTGTGGACCAAATGACCAAAGATACCACAACCTAAAAAAATTGTCGCTAAACCCTCATAGTCAATAAAGTAACATTCCCCGTTAACAACAATCGACCCCTTAAGCGGGCTTCAAAGATTAACTTCGATGCAAACTCTTGCATACTTGCCTCTCTCGAAAGAGAGAGTTGTTAAATCCACCCTCAAAGGTTTGCCAACACCTTCAGCTATCTTCAAAATGAGAGCTTCATGATACATAGTTACCGGAATATCTAAAAGTCTAACCCACACCAGAGTACGGGTGATATCCTCACATCATGGATTAAAGTCCTTCGACCAGTCTTGTACCATCAAATAACTACCAAAAGCTCTCCAAGGTCCGCCTGTCAACGCATTGAGATACTCCTCCTCCTTCTCAAAATGCACAAGGAAAAAATGTCTTGGTAGGTCCATAACATTCATAGTCCCATTAGGTTTCCATAACTCTTTAAGTTTTCGTGTCATTGTGGGCAACGAAACCGATCATCCAAGTACCTTAACAACCATACATCTCTTCCACAAACCCTCCATCACTGACATAACCTCTTCCGGAATCATCACAACTGCTTCACCATCCTCACCATTCGGATACGATAAAGTCACTTGTTCATTCACATAATCAGCAGACAAAGCATCCGTTGGATTCAGCAGTCCTCCCACAGAACCCCCTTGAACCCATTCTGCCCAGTTAACCCTTTTGTCCGGTGGATCCTTCGGCGGGACATGCCGAATTGCTTCCTCCATAATCGTGTCTTGGACCTCCTATGAAACCATGTAATACTCTCACTTATACATATCACTAATGACTGTAAGTTAAAACTGGAATTATTTGTAAAAGTTGCATTGAAATTGTAAAATGACATTCTTTATGAAACATTTTTTCTCATAAGATGAGACTATTTGCGAAACGGAGGGAGTATGATATATTTGGTGTTGAACCCATTTAGTACTCTATTATGACTCCTTGATAATAGTGATCTTAGCGCTACAAGACAAAATGCGGTATAAATATAGTACAAGTGTGATTTTGATTTAAAATACAACATAAAAACACTATGATTAATGAAAATATAAAAATTTGGGAAAAAAAACTATGGTGAAATTTGAATACACTATGATTATTCTTTTCGTTTTTTAAAGAGAAATCATTAAAAATGCCCCTTTCGAAATGTCCTTTTATAAAACATACTCCCTGATGATCGTTTATCTCTCCCAATTTTCAAAGAAAATAGTAAGTTTTGAAAAGGAACATGCCAATAGGGGTATTTTTAAAAAATTCCCAATAAAGAAAGAGTTTTTACTAGGCCTCTTCAAACTAGGCTAGAGAAACTTTAATGACTTCAGATATATGTTTATAATTCTTTTTAGTTATGGCATTATATTTTAATTGAGAAATCACAAGAGGTATGTTTTCATATTATATTGTTAATTGTGATAATAACTTTAATATAAATGCTAAATTAGTACATATATCATTATATAGTGGTTTAAAATTTATGATTTATTTTTGATTTGGTTCAAAATTAAGAATTTATTTTGAAGGTGAGTGATGATTATGCACTCTAAAAATAGAGCGACATTATACTTTATATTCTAATGGAATTTGACGTAAATTTCTTTAATCTTTTTGTTATTTTCTTAAAATGCATCCTCCTTTGATAGTGTAGATTAGATGATAAAAGTAATAAACGATAGTTATTTGTGTGTTTAACATGAAATAAGTTATATAATAAGAAAATTAATGGGAAAATTACTATAATAACCTACTTTAATTTATAAATTACTTAGATAACCTACTTTTTTAAAAATTACTTATATAACCCACTTTTTCTCTATTATTATTAATTACCATTATACCCTTTAACGAAAAAAGAGGATAATTTGTAGTTTTTCTTTTCCTGTTGAAGTAGGTAATTCAGAATGATTTTAATAAGATTATTCGAAAATAGAAATATTCTAGATCTATAAAAAGGATTTATTCCCTTTTAAAAGTATATATACCTAAGAAAGTTTCTCCATGAGCTAAGAAATTCTTAAATTATGGTGAAAGAAACTAAAGATTTTAGTTCTATCAATAAGGATTCATTGCCTATTGATGTTCAGGTAATAATTATATCAAATTATCTGCTTTTCTGATTTTGTTATTGAAAGTTTTTAGTTTTTACAGACTTTCTGCAAATCTGCCAAAAAATTCTGGCAGACTTCCTGCAAGTCTGCCAAAATTAGTCTGCCAAAATTCTGGCAGACTTCCCGCAAGTCTACCAAAATTCTGGCAGACTTCCCGCAAGTCTACCAAAATCTGGCAGACTTTTTTTTGGATGGAGAGACTGATCGGTCTGATTCCAGATCGATCGGTCTGAGTATTTCTGTGAAAAACTATTTGATCTGCAAAGTACACACCGATTGATCTGGAATCAGACCGATCGGTCCGAGGTTGTCTGTGAAAACTTTTTGGTCTGCAAAGTTCAGACCGAATAGTTTCTTCAGAATAACTCTAATCGATCAGTTTATACATCTTCAGATCGGTCAATGCATCCAAACGATGGAACCTATATTTTTAAATTATTCGGACATGTTGCCTGTCTGATTAAAAAATATTAACTCAAAATATTTATTGTTTTATATATGTGCAGATTAATAGAGATGGCGAGGAAACTGATGAAACTAGTGGTACTATCGATAGGGGGATTGAAGAGTGTAATGAATATGACGATAAAAGTGGCACTATCGATGGGGGAATGATAATTGTAATGAATTCAATGATAAAAAAGGCACTATCGAAGTAGGGAACGATAATTGTAATGAATTCGATAAAAAAAGTGGTACACGTGATGAAAGTTATGAAGATGATGCTAACAGTGCATTTCTGAACAAAGTATTTGAAGTTCAATCACAAAGTTGTGCTCTTGAAGACTTTGGTTTTAATGATGC
>OVBA01007274.1:0-14995 GCA_900406435.1 Lepidium aucheri | reverse complement strand
ATATATATATATATATATATATTAATAAACATACCTGAAATAGGTTGGCTATCTTTTAATTAAAATATATCTTAGTAAATCAATCTTAAAAGCCAAGAAAGAAGCATAAGTTAACATGTGTACAATTTTTGGAAATACCAAGACCACGAACACTCTATCTAATACATATTAATTCCAAATTTTATAATGTATAATGAAATATTATAAATTCTTTATAGATGTTTTCTAGTTCTACTTCATATGTGAAGAAGAAGAGAAACTATATATAGAGAAGAATTTCTTAATTGAGAAGGTAAAGTTCTTAGTAAAGTGTGCCAATTGCCATAAGAAACATATTTTGTTTGATCTTGTGAATAATAACATACATGGAAATGCAGACCAATAATACGAAAATTCCAAACTAATTCCACAACAGATTCCACAAACACAAATGGTAAATGTGGAGAAAACGTTTTGTGGAAAACAAAATTCTACATTCCATATCATTCCTTAAAACACCATTTATGCACATATACTATTCATAATTCGTAGAATTAGGTGGAGAGAAAAGCTTATGAAGAGTTTTTAAGTCTACCGAATTCTTCTATATTCTGCAAAAAGGTTGGTTTTTTTATAACCATTAAATTAATTAATTAAATCCTAGATTAGGCCATAAGTATGGACATAAGTTTTTTTTTCTTTCTAAAATTAGATCGACTCGATTCATAACTTAAACCTACTCGTCACGACTTGAACTGCCACCTTAGTTTCAGGAGTGGCGACTGAAGTCTTCCTCAGCTTTCGTCGCCGATTTTGTCTCCCCCTTTAGTTTTCTTCTCTCGATTTGGTTTTATCTTACCTTTTGGTCAAATATATTTATTCAGTTTCACATTCAAAAAGAAGATGGTGATAGACGGTATCTCACCGGAGGTGTCTAGGTTGTGTTCTGACGGTTCAGAAGGCTCATGGAGGGTTCTGATGCGGATCTATCTAAAGATGTGCCTAGGCTCGTATTTATCGTACTTTGGTCGTCAGATCTGTTTGTCTCTGCTGTTGCTTTCTTGATTCTTCTGAAGTTTCTACTTATGCCTAATCTTTTTCTTTTGTTGGGTTTAATAATCTATTCCTTTGCTTTTATGGTTCTCCAGATCTTCCCCTTAATCCTTTTGTTACCCTTTAATCCTTGTGCTTCATCATCATTGACGACTCTTTCTTTAGGATTCCTTACCGGTAGCTGCTTAACCTCTGAAAGTAATTTTTCAAGTGCTGTCACAGTACCTATGGATAAATTTCAAGACAATGGAGTTTCAATCTTGAGGTGTTGAAGTCTTCGAAGTAGCAAATCGGCAGTGTTTCTCTAAATCAATTTTCGGTGTTGTTTTTTCTTTGGTGGAACATATCTGTTTGTTGTTGGTTGCAATCTCATCTCGGTGATGTCTCCCTTGCCATTTCACCGGAGGCGGCTGCATGGCAGTGTCTCCAATTGATTGACACGTGGCAGGACGTTCACAGATGTGTGGCCACTCAAGATTTCGTTATTTCCTAGTTAGAACAGATGGTTCTTGGGCTGTTGTTGGACCTATTTTCATATTATATCTGTTTTATAATCTGCAATTTTAGCGCATTGGGCCTTATTAGTAATACTCAAATGATTAGAAAAAAACATACTCATAAATCTTCTTTTTCTTAAACTTTACACGCAGTTGGATGAAGTCTGCCGTATTAGACATGTAAGCCGATGAAATTAAGTTGATTACCGATTATCTAATCTTTTTAAAGGAGGGATTTAAACACAAGTTGAGTAAGGAAATAGCACAAATCGTAACATATATATTATTTTGAGAAATTCATCTCAAATACCCTCTTTGACAAACTAATTCTGAGAAATCCCCCCTTTTTGCAACCTTCTCCTGCCTGCCCTCTTTATATTTTAGAAAGACCAAAATAACCTTCAAAATATGAAGAAATTACAAGGAGCTGCTGTCCCTCGTGCTGCCCCACAATCAGTTTCACACTTCTTTCACACTTTGAAACCTTTCATCTTTTTCTCTGTGTAGCAACTTAGAGAGGGAAAATGTTAGAAAAGGAAGAAGCATGTCGCCGTCTCTAGATCCGCTAAAGTCAATGCTTCTTGGAAACGGAAGTTGAGATCTGATTCGCCCGTTCGAGACTGCATCGACAAAGGTTCTGCCCCGAGTCGCCTAAAGAGGTATTTATGAGCTCATTGTTCTTATTCTACCTATTAGGCTTTGTTTATTTATATGAGAATCAATCTGAGTATTGTTCTTGACCGATTATTGATAATTTATCATCATCGCTCCTGTAATACTGAGTCCTAATCTCTTCAAACTGTTAGATCGGATTTTTGTTTTTTTTTTCTTGTTCTTTCAAGAATTTCATAATTATTCCTATTGGTTATCAAACTTAAGGAGATTAAGGAAGATTCTAATGAAAAATTGGGAAGTCCAGTGATATCAGCCTTGAAAAAATCATTTGATTGTTTAGAGTTTAAATCAAAGTGGTATCCCAGAGGTATATTTAAGCCTTCTCATTCTTCAGTGTTCTATTGTATGTCCTCTGGTCATACAAATTGATAACTTAAAACTTTTGTATGTCCCTCAGGTGTAGTAAACGCATTAGACCTTGCAAATTGTATCCTTCCCAAACTGAAGTCTCTTAATTGTAAGAATGTCTTTATCATTGTGAACCATTGAAGTATTCTTATTACTTCCATGAATGGATGTAGTAAATATTTTTCCTTGTCCATGTCCATGTCCATATGAATGAATGTTACTCTGCATAATATAAAACATGTATATGTCCTTGTCATTTAGTCCATGTCAATGTCTTTGTTCATTAGTCCATGTCCATGTCCTTGTCTATCAGTCCATAACTATGTTGATGTCCATGTCCATGACTCAATATAATAACAATTTGTCCACGTCTGCAGGGTTGTGTACTAATTACCTATATCCTTTTCCCAAAAAAGCGAGCCTCGGTTTGGGTTTACAATATTTCAGCTATATCCATGTCTTTATTTTGATATTTTAGCTATGTCCACGTTCACATTTTGAAAATTTTCACAAGTAAAACCCAATGGTTTCTCGTGATATTTAATACACTGTAAATATCATCAACGTCGATACTCTAAGACATCCTTGATTGAGCAAATACAGGTAATTCACCGTTACCATATTGGAAAGATCTGTCACGGAACATCTTTCGAATTTAGGAACTCATTTTACTTTCTGGTTCAAAGAGCAGCAAAATAAGCATCGATGAAAAAAATTCTCCTATTACTCAAAGTAGATTTATTCTTAATAAATCTCATCCGCAACATATTCATCTCGCTCTCAATATGCTGTTAATAAAATAATAAAAATTAATTATAAAAAATAATAATCCTAGTAAATGTGAATGATGTAAACTTACCAGTGTATTTAGCCAGACTTGTGGAGTCCGTATTAAATTAAAAAAACTTTTTGTCATTCTATCCAGATCCAATTGGATAGTCTCTAAAATTTTAAATAAATGTTAATAACAATTATAAGTAAATGATATTTTAAGACATCCAAAAAGATACGAGATAAATATAATGAAAAAGTATTTCTTATAGCTTTAATTCAAGCTAATCATCCAAAACCTTAGTTTTCTGAGAGTCCACCTGTGCAAATGGATCATATTAAACTCGAATATATGTCTTCAAACGTTTGTTTGTGATACCGCTAGCAGGATCGTAGACCTTATATGGTGTTACTAAGAAAGGTCCAAGTTTTATCACTCTTGTGCTCTTCCTTCTGATGGTTTTAGCATCTTCGTCTTCACCCATTTCTTTTAGTGCTTTGTTAATTTTTTTCTCAGTAATTTTCTCAAGTACCGAAGAATTAGGCTCAAATATCTTCACATACAAAGATTGTTGGGTAAAATTTTCATACGTTGTTTGAGTTGGGTAGCTTCCCTCTGCTGTACTATCATCAACTCATGAGATTAATTTTTTTGTGAGCAGTTTTTGCTTCACGTAAATCAGCCAGGATTTTGGATGTCGGCACATCACAAAAAGTATTATCTCTCAATGTCGGCACTTCAAAATGCTGCATATTAGACCAAAACAAACGACCAATAATACAAAATAGTATTTGTTACTTAATCTTAAAAATATTGTGATCTACCTCAGCAGTTTTCGACTTCCTCTCAAAGTCTTTACTTCTGTCTCGAGCAATATACAATCCTTACAAGCATTGCTTCATGATCATAATTCTTCACTTCTTCATCAAGAAAATCAATTCTTATCTTCATTGCTTCACATTGTTTCATCCTTTTCCTCATATCGTCTAACTCGGCCTCAAGAGCATTATTTTTGGCATGTAAAGCTTTAACCATCTCAGCTAAAAAATTAAATCCGGAAACATCTGACGATTTTTTTGTCCCCCTTTTTTAGCACTTGTTTTTTCTGTTTTTAATGTGCTTTCACAATGTTCTCCTCCTCAATTCTATCACGACTTTCTGTAGGTACATCTTCCCCTAAACTGTTCAATCCCTGATCAGCCCAATTAACAACTCTCAAACCATCTTCTTTCATAATGGCTTTGAGAAGAACATCAGTTTTTTTGTCACTATGATCCTTTTCCCTAACAGCAGGTGCCAAATCTATCATTATAGCAGTTATGTTGGTCTACATTGTAATACCAAAAGATAAAATAACCAATAGGATGTAAACTTTTATAAAAATCAGAAATTACCTAATTAAAAAGAAAAAACATATCTCATTCTCAAATACAATAGTATGGATGTCCACAATATTTTTTTTTCTTTTGTACCTCTGTATTTTAGAAGAAGAGGACATGCAAATGATATGATCGACAAATTTTCACACCAAGATTTGATACAACACAATATGCCCAAATTTGGAGTGATTGAATGAACCTGTGAATAGTGCATGATGGTGCAGTAAAGTTCACATCTTTTATTGACTCTATCAATTCCTTGAAAGGTAATCTTCCCCAAGGATACTTTTCAAATCTAGCCAAATCAACCATCATATTCACTAGCAATGGGCTTAACTGTACCTTATCATCATTACCCAAAATGACTGATACAATAGACAAATATGTGAAGCGACTTTTCTCATCTGTTGACCAAGAAGGTACGTCTCTACACACAGCTTTGAAATCCTTCTTGCAAGGACTTTTTCCTTTGAATTTCACCTTTTCCCAAAAAAACTTATGCTCATAAGTACTTACATTAAAAATTTTATCATCTGGAAAAAGGTGAATAGTTTAGAGTCGTTATAGCTTCAAACTCTTTTAGAAAAAATCGAGTAAGTGTATTACCAAACAAGCATCAAATCTCATGTTTTTTTAATACACAAGTTGCTCCTTAAGAATATACTCCACAACCTTTGAAAACCAAGTGAACTAATTATCAATGAAGTTTACAAAAACTCCAAACGAAAAATCTCTTACTTAGTTTCACACTTCTTCTCTAACAGCATAACTAACTTCTTCTAAAAACTTAGTCTTGCTATGATAGTTAATATTTTTTTTGAATTTCAGCTCAGTACCAATTGTAGAAATTCATTTTGGAAATCCTAAATCATCGTTTCTTTGAGTCATCATCCTATCGGGAAAAAAAATTAAACATATAAGAGGAAAAAGAACCAATCGGTCTATGTCAAGATCGATCAGTATACACATTTACAATATAAATGTGTAGACCGATTGGTCTCAACATAGACCGATCGGTCTCTTTAGGCCATTTACGAACTATAAAAATTGAAAGTACATACAGATCAGTCATAGTCTGGACCGATAGATCTATACGATTTGAGAAATTTTCCAACAGCATCAATATGAATCGATCAATTAATTTAATAGAGATTGGAAACTAAATACTTAATGAAAAACTTTGTTTTTATTGTAGAATCAAAATTAAAAACCTAAATCCAATGATAACTAACTTGATTGTCTACTAATCAAACACCTTCAATTGTAGCTCAACCTCGAATTAAAACTTAAACAAGGAAGAGTATTTGTGTCTAAAGAATCATAAAAAGGATGAAACACCATGAAATTTTTTTTGCCTCACTGAACGTAAATTGAAAAGTTGAGGGCAAAATTAGTATTTATAGAAAAAGTAGGTTATATAAGTAATTACAAAAAGAAGGTTATTCTAGTTATTTATAAAATAAAGTGAGTTATATTAGTCAATTTTTCATACTTTTTTATTTATTAAAATTTAATAAATTAAAATTGCTCAACTTTGACATTCTCAAAGTAATCACTAAAATGCACGAGCCTTAATTATAATCATTGTTATACTAAATCACCATTCCTTTTCGTTGTAGATCTAAAGAACTTCTTAGCTTTGAATAAAGTTTTTATTGATGTTTAGAAAACTTAACTCAAAAACTAAACACAAACCTCTTGCTTTTTTATATGATCAAACCACAACTTTTGCTGATTATAAATATAGATTAGAATTCCTTTTTCCTAATCCCATTTCCTTATTACAAGTTTTCCTTTTCTTAGAACTAGACATCTTCCTAATTCCTTTAAGATCACTTTTCCTTAGGTTGTAAGTTAATGCTGAAGTTTATCCAATATTCTTCCCTTTAAGATTCAACTTAGCTTATGATAGATCCTGTACTCCTATCAAGATTCTCATTTCTCCGAACTTGATCTTTCCCAATGCCTTGGTCAATATATCTGACTTTTGTTCAACTCTTGGTATGTGCTTTACTTCGATAATCTCTTTCTCAATGCACTCTCCTATAAAATGGTATCGTTTATGAATGTGCTTACTCTTACCATGAAATACGGGATTCTTTGTGAGGGAAATCGCAGACTTATTGTCGATCTTTATAAGAACTTGTTCTATTTTCCTTCCTTTGATTTCAGCTTGAAGATCTTGAAGCCATATTGCTTGTTTAGCTGTTTCAGTTGCTATCATGAACTCAGCTTCACAAGATGAAAGTGCTACTGTATTTTGCTTCTGCGAGCAGCATGTGATAGGTGAGTCTCCAAGGTAGAAAATGTGTCATGTAGTGCTTCTTCCATCGTCTTGATCAATGTTGTGGCTGCTGTCACTGAAACCTACTATCTTTCCAGATCCTCCATGCTTACCAAGGTTTGACATCTCAAACTTAGATGGCATTCCTCTCTTGAATTCATTAATGAATTTAAGAGTGTTTTCTGTCACAAATATGTCATCGATTCAAACAACAACAATGAGAAGCATTCCTTTCTCCTCTTTGCGGTAGACTGAAGTTTCTTTTGAACACTTCACAAATCTCATTCCTTTCAAGATTTGATCTAACTTTTTATTCCGTGTTCAAGGGACTTGTCTTAATCCATACAGAGCTTTCAAAAGTTTGTACACTTTGTGCTCTGCTCCTTTAACTTCGAATCCCTCAGGTTACTCAACATAAACATCTTCTCTTAACTCTCCGTGTAAGAAAGCTGTCTTCACGTCTAAGTGATGTATTTCCCACAAATTTGTTGCTGCTTTTGCAATCAACAATATGATGGTTTCTATTTGTGCTACAGGTGCGAAAGCTTCTTCAAAATCTATGTCGGATTCTTGTACATATCCTTTTGCGACAAATTTTGCTTTGAACTTGTTGATGGAACCATCCACATTCTTCTTGATTTTGAAAACCCACTTAAGACCGATTACCTTTACCCCACTTGGTTTGTCAATAAGGTACTATGTCTTATATTTGTTGATAGAATCAACCTCTTCTCTGCATGCACTAGTCCATTTTGATGAGCTCTTTGCTTCTTGAAGTTCCTTGGCTCATCGTTGATTGAGAGCAAGAGTACCTCACACTCTTCTTCTACTTGAAGAACGTAATCTTCTAGATGTCGTGGCAATGTTACTTGACGTGTCGATCGTTGGAGTGGTATTGTCTGAGCTTCAACACCATCGTTATTTTGATTTTCATTATCGTTTTCATCTTGGTCATGGTCACTATTCTCATCATTCTCATTGTGATTTTAATCGTTTGTAACCACGGGTCCTTCTCCAATTTCTATTACTTCTTTCCACCTCATGGGAAACATCCCCGGATCCCTACTTGGTCCATTTGTAGACTCATTCCAACTCTAGCTTGTTTTCTCAACGAATACAACATCACGGCTTTCCACAATTCTTTGTGTTGTTAGATTATACAATCTGTAGGCTTTACATCCTGGCTTGATTTCAATGTGCAGTAGTGATTGTGATCTATCGTCAAGCTTTTTTAGATGAGTTTAATCAACTTTTGCGTATGCTTGACAACAAAACACTCTTAGATGTTCTAGGTTTGGTTTCCTTTTACACAAACTTTCATAAGGGGTCATGTTTTCAAGTGCTCTCTTTGGTATTCTGTTGATCAAATAGGTTAAATGTCGTACTGCTTCTCCCCATAGATAGTTAGGTACTTTCATAGCCTTGAGAGTGCTCCTTGTCATCTCCATCAATGTTTGGTTCCTTCTTTTTACTACAGCGTTTTGTTGCGGTGTATACGGTGCCGTTAAGTGCTGTTTGATTCCTCTTGAATTACAGAAATCATGAAACTCCATGGATGTGAAATCTCCACCTCTCTCTGTTCTTAGTGTCTTCATATCGTTGCCAAGATCCTTCTCCACATAACTCTTAAATGCCTTAAAACTTCTAAACGCTTCGCTCTTTTCTTTTATCAAGAACGTCCACATGTATCTTGAGTAATCATCTATTATAACAATGATATATTTGTTATGAGCGATGGTGGGTGGTGTGATTGGTCCACATAAGTCAGCGTGTAGTAGTTCTAGTGGTTGTTTAGCTCGAAATGCTATTGACTTTAGAAAACTCTGCCGGACCTGCTTTCCGACGAGACATGATTCACATACTCTTATTTCATCGTTTATCAATGGCAGTCCTTGCACCAAATCTTGTTGAGGCATTGTCCTGATTGTTTTAAAGTTTATGTGACCTAACCTTGCATGTCGTTTCCATGTCTCATCTTCTAGCTTTTCACTTAGGCACATAGGTTTTCCAATCTTCAGGTTTATCTTGTAGAGTCTGTTTGAAAATCGTGTGACTCTTACTAGCAATCTTCCACTTGGATCATGTACTGTTAAGAAGTCTCTTTTCATTCTAACATCGGATCCCACTTTCGTAGCTTGTCCTAAACTTAGGATATTACTCTTGAGGTTGGGAATGTAATATATGTTAGTCACAAGTTTTTGTTCTCCGGTCTTGCCTTGAAATAGGATTGATCCGTTTCCTTTTATTTCCATGTAAGAACCATCTCCAAATTTCAATTTGCCATTGATCTTATCATTAAGTTCCGAGAAGTAATGCTTCATTCCCGTCATGTGATTGCTAGCACCATTATCTAAATACCACACTCCTTCTTCCTCAGATTCATAGTTCTTTGGTATTAGATTTTCTTCGTTTAAGAATACTATCTCGTGCATATAGAGAGCTGGATCAGCTTCCTCTGTTTCAGCTTTATTTGCTTCTTGTATTCTTTGCTTTCTTTCAGGATATACTGAGGAGAAGTGAACAGGTTTATTACACCAAAAACAAATTATCGTTGATCTGTCCTTTTTCTCCTTTCCTTGGCTTTGATCATTCTAATTTGTTTTTCTTTCTTGTGAATTATTCTTACCCCTTCCTCGTTCTCTAGTTCCTCTGCCTCCTCCTTGTCCTCTTGATGATGTCGTAGTGTTTTATTGATAAGTATTGGTATATAAAAGCTTGCCTTGTGAATCTTTGTTAGTCTCTTCATCAAGAATTATTTCTTTGTATGCCTTTAATCTCCCAATTATATCTTCAAAACCGGTTTTCTTCAAGTCCAAAACTTGCTCAAGGTAAGCAATGATTTGGATGTACTTGCTTCTTGTAAACTATTGAGAAACTTCTTCACCAATTTGTTCCCTTCAATAGTTTCTCCGAGTGAAGCAGACTCTGATGCAATCTTTGATAGTTTTCCTGCAAAGCTATCTATTGTATCTGTATCTTTCATCTTGATTCTTTCGAATTCGGACATGAGGGTTTGTAGACGAGCTTCTTTAACTCGATCGGCTCCAATGTTGCGAGCTTTTATTGCGTCCCATATCTCCTTCGAGGTTTCTTGTTCATCGACTTGTAAAACAAGAGATTCCAGAATTGCTTGAAACAATAGACCAATGGCGATATTGTATTTATCTGGATCCTTTGATCCCGGTTCGATTGTGTCCCAAACCTTGTATATTTTCATTAGAACCTTCATCCTCATAAACCATATTGTATAATTTGATGCGTTGAGTATAGGACATTGAATTGACGGCGGCGTGAACTCCTTTGGTCGTGTTGTGGTACTGTTGTCTCCCATGGCTTGGCTATGACGTGAGTATGTTCGTAAAATTTTAGTTTTTGCAAGCTTCCTAGATCCAAATAAACCTGGCTCTGATACCAAACAAAGTATCTAAAGAATTTCTTAGCTTTGAATAAAGACAACTTTATTTATTGATGTTTAGAAAACTTAACTCAAAAACTAAAAGCTCTTGTTCTTTTTTTTATGATCAAACCACAATTTTGGTGATCATATATATAGAACTAGAATTTCCTTTTCCTAATCTTATTTCCTTATTACATGTTTTCCTCTTCTTAGAATTAGACAACTTTCTAATTCCTTAAGGATCATTTTTCCTTAGGTTGTAAGTTAATGTTGAAGTTTATCCAATAGGAAGATGCAAATAATTGAGAAAATAGGAAAAGTCATGTGCGAGTTGACAACAAATAGTAATAACATGTGCTAAATGCATTAAGAGTATATAGTTAGTAGAATTAGCAAAAATTAGGCGATATACAGTCGTTTTAGATACTGTATACTCGACAAAAATGATTAGATATACAAACAAGTCGCTGTTACTTAATTTGTAAATTAAATATATTTGTAAAACTATAAAAGACCAGAAATTAAGGGGTTTTTTTCTTTACTTTTTTGATAAAAGAATGAGAAATTAGGATTTTCTTCTTCGTTTTTATATCTTTGCGGCTAAACATGCTTTCCATCGTCTATTTTCTTTTGACGACCCAAAAAAATCATCTATTTCATTTTGAATTTTATGTTTGTCTTATAATATGAATACGCTTTGCCACGTGGCAATAACATGTAGGATGTGAAATTTCGTTTCTATGAACTAAACTGAATTAGGACCTGTTCAATTTGAAATTCAGTTCGGATTATATTCGAGTAAACCATTATTCCAAGTGTATTTTTTTTGTCTGGATTAAGTCATTAAGCAAAATTATTTTAGGATTACCTTCTGCAATTTGTACTCAAATTCCTTTTGGGATGGTCATCGGTTCGATTCCAAGATCTCAAATATAAACTTTTTGAAGATAATCAATAATAAGTCAAGTTACTTTTACTCTTAATCTGGTGGTTAGGATGATCCAGTTAATAATTCATGCATCGGAGTTCGATTCTTTTTCACTATATTAGTAGATTAAAACTTTTTTGGGAGTAAATACTTTAGGCTATGGATTAAATCTTGTTGAAAAAAAAATAAAGAATGAGTAATAATAATTATCATAAAAACGTTATATATATATATATATATTCACTAATTATGTTCATTTAACTGTTGTGAATATCTCTATTATATCAAAAAGTTCACAGAGTACTCTTTTATAAGTTTTATGTTGAAAAGGATATCTATAGTTTTTCCATCACTTTTTTGTTGATTTAATTATTGACAAAAAAAAACATTTATCCACTGAACCAACACCCCATTATTTCTCCATCGATCTAAAAGATCGTATAAATCAACAGTTTGATTGTTGGGCCTTTAGAACGTTTCGACAAATTAGTTTGGTACCAAATTAATACTCAAAAAGGTGAATGCTTAGATCATTCCATGCTGACTTTTTTGTATCTTTTGGTAGAAAAAGTTACATTTATATAGACTTGGACTTGGTAAATTATGTCAGCATAACGGCCAAAATGGTTCAAGTGGCATGGCCTTAATTAAACAGATCTATATGTATGCCTTGTGTTGTGTCCTTTTCTTTGTATGTTGAATTAATAATCATAAGTTGTTGAATCATCCTTACTAAATTGCAATAATTTTCACCTATTTATTAAACTTGGAATATTGTTGATTTAGTGGCCCTTTTTATGGCTTAAAAACAGTTTTGCTTTCTTTTTTTTCTTTCTTTGTAGATGGAAACATAGTATATATACACCATTCTGAGATATTCATTTTTTGTTACTAATAGTGTTCTGCTGAAATGATTAAAAAAATACCTACGAAGATACTATATTTTTCGAATTCTCCTAAGTGAATTTTTCAACGAACATGACGTAATTAAATCTCGGGTGAATTAAAGTAGTCAGGAAAATTGTTTATATCACATGTAAAACTTGATTTTTGAATCTGAACACTAGATCTTAGTAATATATATGTCCAATCGCACTATCATCTAAGGTATGTTATAGGTTAAGTATTTTTCTATTTAATATATGTTATATAATGATAATTATAATTATAATTTAAACTCAAATGTTATGTAATATAATAGTTATGTTATTTTTGGAACTATTATATGTTACTTGTATTTCATTTCAATTTTTTGTAGTAATATTTGTTCATAGTTAGAATACTTTTAATAGAATAGTGTTTTGGAAAAAATAGTTAATAGTTAGAATAGATTAAAATTGTTATGAAATTTATTTTTTATTATTTAAATATTACTTATCTTCATGAAATATATTTATTTTCTTATGTATTTTAATTTTTTAGTTTAAGTAGTTATTTAGCGGGATAGAAAGAAAGATTCATTTAAATTCAACATATTTAGATTATTATAATTATGCTACTTTTATGAGATATTATTTTTTAATTAAGTATTAAGTCATTAACTAATTATACTACAACCAATTACCTTTTAAAAATAAAATATACAATTAACAATGAATAATATTGTTATTGCATTGTTGTATTCACTTATTTTGTCTCAGATTCGATTTAGTTCGAATTCCAATTATTTTTTTTAGCATATGAATCTAGCATCAAGGGTTCAACTTACTATCGGAGGTAGATTAAATAGAATTTTAAGACAAATTTTGGATATGAATTAGATTTTGTCGATCTAATTATTTTTTAAAAAGAAATTCTGCCAAATTCATATTTAGCATATCAGTTGTTACAATTTGATTTTAAGTTATTCTAAGATTCCGCATAAAAAATTATGCTAGATTTTGTATTGAGCACAATTCTGTAGTTATTATTTACACACTAGATCTTAGTAATATATGTAAGAATGAAATTACAAATTAAACTCTTAAAAAATAAGCATATATATATGTATATAATTAAGCAGTTTGTAATAAATATAGGTATATAATTAAGTAGTGTGTAAGCTGACGCCCGCAAGAAGAAAAGTCATGACTTTCTTTCAAAAACGTCACCTGTTTCTTTAAGTCTTAAATTACGCGGCTCTCTCTCTTTCTCTCTCTCCCCAAACTGAAATATTAGACTGCCTTCTCTATTTCTATATATGTGTATATATATATAAGTAAATATAGAAAGATAAAATAGATGNAAAAAATAATAATAAATTAAATAAAAAAGAGCTTCAGCATTGCTCTTGCTCTAAAGTTCTTAAATAAGAACCCCAAATGATTTTCTCTCTCTTACTTTTTTATTTTTTTAATATTTTAAAATTTTAAAAACCTCTTCTAGAATCTCTTGTTGGAGGTGGTCTTAAATCTCTTGTTTAAGAGACTCATTTCTTTCTCTCACTTTAATTTTTATTACTTTTTTACTTTTTTATTTTTAAGAGACTCCTCTAAAAATCTATGTTGGAGGTGATTGTATATAAGTAGTGTGTAAGCTCACACGCACGCAATAAGAAAAGTCTTGACTTTCTTCCAAATAATATCACTTTCCTCTAAACTTACGCGGCTCTCTCTCTCTCTCTCTCTTCCCGAAGTGACATGCTAGACTCTTTCTATATTTCTTCATATATATGTATATATATATATAAATAAATATAGAAAGATAAAATAGATANATGTATGGATCCGGAAAGAGAGAAACATAGTAAACCCTACAAAAAACAGAAACAAGAAGATTCAATGGAGATGGCGAGAGGAATGGTAGAAGGAAGCTCATCATCGTTGAGGGAACAACGAAACCTAAGAGAGAAAGAGAGACGAATGAGAATGAAACATCTCTTCTCTATACTCTCTTCTCTTATTTCTCCCACTCGTAGGGTTCGTCTCTCTCCCTTAATTTCACTCTCTCTCTCTTTATTGATTCTAACCAAATCATTAGAATCTTTTGAATATTGCATATACGTAGTCCAGTAGTCAACACTAAACAACAGTTTCACACTCTAGTCAGTGCACCATCTAGCTAGGGTTCGCAGTATTAGTACATACATAGTTTAGGAAAGCGAGTAGTCCATGTATGTAACTATATATATATATATATGTAACGTAGTGTTGAAAACAAAAGGGTTTACGTAGAGTACTTAGCGACTTAGTTTAGGCCTTTTAGGTTTTGGTGAATATATACTGACTATAACCAAATCATAAGAAAGATTGAAATACATATTTAACTATCTTTTGCATTTATTGGCTGTGATATTCAGTTACCAGTGCCACAACTTATAGATCAAGCAACATCATACATGATCCGATTGAAAGAAAAGGTCAATTATTTGAATGAGAAGAAACGCACATTAATGTTAGGAGGAGGAGAAGTCGAGCATCGCTCTGAAGGGTCGGCTCTTCTTCCAATACTCAGCATTCGCTCTCGGGATTCTACCATAGAAATGAATCTGGTTATAGATCTAAACATGAAAAGAGTATTGTTACACGAGCATCAGAACTTGAATGGTAGGACATTTTATACAATTATAGCTCAGGTATGTTTGTGTATATCAATTACACGAATGTGTCACGTCTTATAGATATTGTTTTAAACTAAATTTGATCGATTACATATGATTAATGATTAGCTAATTAAATGGATATGTGCAGGCTATCATATGTCGA
>OVBA01007273.1:0-14995 GCA_900406435.1 Lepidium aucheri | reverse complement strand
TCTTAGAAATAGCAGCCCATATTCGGTGAAGCATATCATTGTTTTTACGTAATGCATCTATCTTCCACTGCTCGCATTCCTCCACATTCTCTGGTTGTGGTACGTCAGGTAAAAGATATTGGCTTGAATCACTTGGAATAAGAATTCGGGGCTGTACATCATCACCATCGTCATTAACATGAGACGAAGACGCTTGGAACGCAGATGGACGATGTCGAGGTCGCCCTTGGTGGGTACATCACAGAGGACGGATTCTGATGGTTCAAATATCAAATTATCTCGTGAAATGAGAGATGTCATATCTCTCGCTGGGAGTGTAAGCAACTTCTCAAGGTAGACCGAGTATAAAATTGGTATGTGTTATACTCCTTAAGAATATGACAGCTAATCATGTGTTTTTGATCAATCTTTGGCACCGTGTTCACTGAATCATACTGAGACAAGTCAACACCAATATAGGTGAAAATGTGAGTAAGAAGTGTACCGATATAGAGCTCCTTCTTCGTTGATTTCGGTGCTTGAGTCTTCAACTTTACAAGTTCAAATATAAGAACGGCACCAAGGTTAATATCATTCAGTGGATATGCCGAAAACTCATCCAAAAGGTGTTTGACCCCATAAAAAAACAACCACAACTCATCATCACGAACAGAACTTGGCTCTCCTTTGAAGAACATAGAGTTACCAATGATTTTCGCAGCAACGCGGACCACTGGGTTACGAATATGACTTATCTTTGCAGCACGAGAAACGTAAGTACCCTTCGCAATAAGATCCCAAAACAAAAGTCTTCAAGAGCACAACTTTGTGATTGAACTTCACATACTTTGTTCGGAAATGCACTGTTAGCATCATCTTCATAACTTTCATCAAGTGTACCACTTTTTTTCATCGAATTCATTACAATTCTTGTTCCTTACTTCGATAGTGCCACTTTTATCATCGAATTCATTACAATTATCGTTTCCTCTATCGATAGTGCCACTTTTATCGTCATATTCATTACACTCTTCAATCCCCTTATCAATACTACCACTAGTTTCATCAGTTTCCTCGCCATCTCTATTAAACTGCACACATATAAAACAGTAAATATTTTGAGTTAATAATTTTTAATCAGACAGGCAACATATCAAAAAAATATTTAAAAATATAGGTTCCATCGTTTGGATGCATTGATCGATCTAAAAATGTATAAACCGATCGATTAGAGTTATTCTGTCAAAATTTTTCGGTCTGCAAAGTTCAGACTGATTGGTCTGTATCCAGATCGATCGGTCTGAACTTTGCAGACCGAAAAATTTTGACAGAAAACCTGAGACCGATCGGTATCTCCATCCGAAAAAAGTCTGCCAAAAATTTGGCAGACTTGCAGGAAGTCTGTTAACTAAAAACTTTCAATAACAAAAACAGAAAAGCAGATAATTTTATATAATTATTACCTGAACATCAATAGGCAATGAATCCTTATTGATATAACTAAAATCTTTTGTTTCTTTCACCATAATTTAAGAATTTCTTAGCTCAGAGAAAAGCTTTCTTGGGTATATATACTTTTAAAAGGGAATAAAATATCCTTTTTATAGATCTAGATTATTTCTATTTTGGAATAATCTTATTAAAATCATTCTGAATTACCTACTGTCAATAGGAAAAGGAAAACTACAAATAATCCTCTTTTTTTGGTAAAAGAGTATAATGGTAATTAATAATAATAGAGAAAAAATGGGTTATATAATTAATTTTTTTTAAAAATAGGTTATATAAGTAATTTATAAATTAAAGTAAGTTATTATAGCAATTTTCTTTTTTAAAAAATTAGATTATTTAAGTAATTTATAAATTAAAGTAGGTTATCATAGTAATTTTTCCTTCTAAAAAATAGATTATTTAAATAGTTTATAAATTAAAATAGGTTATTATAATAATTTTCTCTTTAATAAAGCCAGTTTAGGACTTCTGAAAAATATAACTTTTTTTTGATAAATCGCAGCATTCTCTTTAATACGTGGATTAAATCTTGGCTACGGTAAAATAAATATTCGCTTGTTATGCCGAAAAAGAGAAGACCTTCGCCTTGTTAAAGCCTCCCACGATTTTCAGATCTGCTGAAGCAAATTAGTCAGCAATCGTCATGGCTATGGCGATTAGGTTTCTTCTCCTTCTTCTCGTTTTCTTATCATCTGCAATTGTATCTTTCTCTCTTTATGAAGATCAAGTTGGCCTCACGGATTGGTAACTCTTCTCTTCTTCATCCGGTTTCTTCTGCCTCTTTATTTGTTTCTCTGGAGAACATTAGCTGAGAAGTCCAGAAGCTTACTATTGATTCGAAAATTCTCATCGCTTGGGAAGTTTTCGATTTACAAGTCTAACTAGAGCTTTTGCCAGTCGGATTACTCCAATCCTTCATGTTATCTATAATCTGTCATCTAGTTCTGTAGATCTCATTAGCTAAATAACTGTGTAATAATCTGATTCTTTAGAAGGATCCTTATGGGACGCTAGTGAATTTGAGATGCGATCGAGTAAAGCTACGTTTTGCTTATGGATATTGATTTCTAGGAAGATAAGAGTGAAGGAACTAACAACTTGCAGAAATTATACGTATTTTGTATTAAGGAAAATAACTGTTGTATTGCGTAGGCACCAACGCTACATTGGGAAAGTGAAGCACGCCGTATTCCACACTCAGAAGACTGGGAGAAAGCGTGTTATTGTGTCAACGGAGGAGAATGTTGTTGCGTCACTTGATCTCAGACATGGAGAGATTTGTAAGGATCGGCGATAGTCATATGTTTGCTATCCGTGTTGAATCTCGAAGAGTCTTCCACTGTGATTGTCTTTTTACTTTGTTTTCTGGTTTGATGTAGTTTGGCGGCATGTTCTTGGGACAAAGGACGCCATCAATGGGGTTGATATTGCCTTGGGAAAATGTAAGAGTTATTTTCAATACATGTGGATCAATTATTGTTTGGACTTACCAAACTTAAGATTTGCTTTTACCTGCAAAATTGTGTCCAGTTTTTGAACTCTATTTTCTTGCTCTAAATGATTACAGATGTTATAACCCTTTCATCAGAAGGAAGTACTCTAAGAGCATGGAATCTTCCTGATGGCCAAATGGTGTGGGAAACAACGCTGCATAGTGCACAGCATTCAAAGTCACTGTTATCTGTGCCGGTTAGTAATATAAGCCTAGGAGTTTGTTATTTTTTATTTAAGGAGGAAAACTGTTGCTTATCCTATCCGTTGTTCAAGAAAACAGTTATTTTAGTTATATAATGATTTCCTCGTTTGCTTATATATGATTGGAGCTATCTTGCAGATTAATTTGAAGGTTGACAAGGACTACCCTATTATTGTTTTCGGTGGTGGGTACCTTCATGCTGTTTCTGCTGTTGATGGTGAGGTCCTCTGGAAAAAGGATTTCACAGCGGAAGGGTATGAGCACACTTCACGTGATATCTAAATGAGGTCACTCTAAGTGCAGATATGCATATTATAATGCTTTGGCGTTTAGTAATATTTTCTGTTTGCTATATGGTACTTTTTGTAGGTTTGAAGTTCAACGGATTTTTCAACCTTCTGGAAGTAGTATAATTTACGTGCTGGGGTTCCTTAATTCATCTGAGGCTGTTGTTTATCAAATTGATTCCAAAAGTGGGGAGGTAGTGGCGCAAAAAAGCATGGTGTTCTCTGGTGGATTCTCTGGCGAAGTTTCATCAGTTTCAAACGATAAAGTTGTAGTTCTTGATTCAACGAGGTCAAATTTGGTTAGTATTAGCTTTCTAGATGGAGTTATTAGCTTCCAGAAGACCCCTATTTCAGATCTTGTTGAGGATTCCGGAAACGCTGAGATTTTATCACCTCTTCTAAGCAATATGGTTGCTGTAAGAGTCAATAAACAAACTCTATTTATGAGGGTTGGTGCTGAAGGAAAGTTGGAGAAGGTAGACTCGTTATCTGATGAAACAGCCATGAGTGATTCACTTCCAGTTGCAGATGACCAGGTGGCCTTTGCCTCAGTACATCATGAAGGGAGCAAGATTCATCTCATGGTGAAACTTGTTAATGACTTGGATATTGTATTGCTTAAAGAGAGCATTCAAATGGACCAAAACAGGGGGCGTGTCCATAAAGTTTTCATAAATAACTATATCAGGACTGACAGGACTAATGGATTTAGAGCGCTTATCGTGATGGAAGATCACTCACTCTTGTTATTGCAACAAGGGGCGATTGTTTGGAGCAGGGAAGAAGGTCTAGCTTCAGTGACTGATGTTACAACGGCAGAACTCCCTGTGGAAAAGGATGGTGTTTCAGTGGCAAAAGTGGAGCACACTCTCTTTGAGTGGCTTAAGGTATGAATGCTCTTAAACGTCTGGGTTGGTGGTTTCCTTAGTTTCTCTGTAGTGTGTATTTTGTTGTGGTATATTCAATGTATCCCTTTGGTTTCTCACTCTAACCAGTTAACTCTTTCTGTTTTGTTTTGGTAGGGTCATATGCTGAAGCTTAAGGGAACTTTGTTGCTAGCAAGCCCAGAGGATGTTGCAGCCATTCTAGAAATGAGGCTGAAGAGCTCTGGGAAGAACAAACTGACACGTGACCATAATGGCTTTCGAAAATTAATCTTAGCACTTACTCGTGCTGGAAAACTTTTCGCTCTTCACACTGGGGATGGGAGAATTGTCTGGTCTATGCTGCTACAATCTCCTAGCAACTCAGAAGCCTGTGAGCGCCCAAATGGTATTAGCTTGTACCAATGGCAGGTACCTCATCATCATGCCATGGACGAGAATCCTTCTGTTCTTGTAGTTGGCAGGTGCGGATCAGATTCAAGTGCACCTGGTGTACTTTCGTTTGTGGATGTGTACACGGGAAAGGAGCTTAGCTCATCGGATATTGGCCACTCTGTTGTGCAAGTTATGCCTCTTCCATTTACCGACTTAACGGAACGACGTTTACATCTAATAGCTGATACCGTTGGCCATGTCCACTTGTACCCAAAAACTTCAGAGGCTCTCAGCATCTTTCAACGCGAGTTTCAAAATGTATATTGGTACACTGTTGAAGCTGATGAAGGTATTATCAGAGGACACGTAATGAAGGGCAGTTGCTCTGGTGAGACTGCAGATGAGTACTGCTTTACTACCAGGGAACTTTGGACTGTTGTGTTTCCTTCAGAGTCAGAGAAAATTATCTCAACACTAACACGAAAACCAAATGAGGTATAAATCTTGGTGTCAGTTCTTATCATGCTTCCTTTATGCTTGTTAGTATTTTACTTCCGAAACATGTACACAGATCGTGGTGCTTTTTTCTACGAGTAGCTTTTTCTTGAAGTTTTTTTTATCTAATCTAGACCACGGGTTTGGAAGCTCAATCAATGTTTCATATATAATCATGACTAGTGTACGATTGTATTTCCAGGTTGTTCATACACAAGCCAAAGTTAACACAGACCAAGACCTGTTGTATAAATACGTATCAAGAAACTTACTTTTTGTTGCCACCGTTTCACCAAAAGGCGCTGGTGAGATTGGTTCAGTTACACCAGAAGAGTCAGCACTTGTAGTATACCTCATTGATACCATCACAGGACGTATACTGCACCGTTTGTCACATCAAGGCTGTCAAGGGCCGGTTCATGCTGTAAGTCCTCATGCATTTTCATGTCATTTCTCTCTATCACAGATTCAGTGCAACTTTTTTAGCCTTCAAATTGTTTCCAGGTGTTTAGTGAGAATTGGGTTGTATACCACTATTTCAACCTCCGAGCTCACAAGTTCGAGGTTACAGTCGTTGAGATCTATGATCAGTCTCGGGCGGTATTACTTCATGCCCTAAACATTTTGTTAGCTGATTGAGTGTTTTCATTGTGAAACGATTGTAAAACGTTATAAAATTTTATTTGCAGGAGAACAAAAATGTCTGGAAGCTTGTATTAGGAAAGCACAATCTGACAGCACCAATCACTTCTTACTCTAGACCAGAGGTATTTACAAAGTCACAGTCATACTTTTTTGCACAGTCCGTGAAAAACATCGCGGTGACATCAACAGCAAAGGGTATAACTTCAAAGCATCTTCTTATTGGTACCATCGGGGATCAGGTTTGTACATTTCTTATCGTGTATAAATCTCTCCATTAGAATGGAAAACTGATATTTTAATTTATACCAACGAATGTTTAGATACTGGCACTTGATAAACGATTCGTGGATCCACGCCGGACACTTAACCCATCGCAAGCTGAGAAAGAAGAAGGAATCATCCCTCTCACGGATTCATTACCCATCATTCCTCAGGTTCAGTCGCACTTGTTTTCCTTACTGTTGTTAGGAATGGGAGATCCCTGGTTTGGTTTCGGTTAATTATCGTGATTGTAACGCAATTGTCACATTTAACAGTCGTACGTCACACACTCCCTCAAAGTAGAAGGTCTAAGAGGAATAGTAACAGCCCCGGCGAAACTAGAGTCAACAACACACGTGTTTGCCTACGGAGTTGATCTCTTCTACACAAGACTTGCTCCTTCAAAGACTTACGACTCACTGACAGACGATTTCAGCTATGCGCTTCTCCTGATTACAATTGTAGCACTCGTTGCGGCCATCTACATCACATGGGCCCTTTCAGAAAAGAAAGAACTCGCGGCAAGATGGAGGTGATTAGATCGTTCAAAAGGTCTAAACGTCTTTGGTTTTTCACAGGTGTAGAATGTTTATGATTTGTTTTTGGCACTCGTAGGAAAAATACCATTGGCTTAACTTAATTCTTGGTGTTAGGCTTTGGAAAACTGAGTACTACTTTGCAGACTCTTGCTTCGTAACCTTTGGTCACATTCTAGAGTTGCGCTAAACCTTTTGAACTTAAAGTTTCTAGAAGCCTCTGTTTCACATGTTTTTGATTGTATAAGACCCAAATCAGCCTGCCCTTTTTTCGTCTTCAGATAACGATTTTTTAATTATTATATAATCTTTAGATGCTAGTTAAATTTTAAAATATACTTATACAATTAACACTATTTATTGGACCATATTCTGCTTGATCCCCTAGCTATACATATGTACACACGCACGCAGCCATTTGGTTAAGATAAAATATGTTATTTTATGGTTTTAGTATGAGTAATAACAAGCTTAGGGAGTTAACAAGTGTCACGCCTGACAAAATTGGTGCGAATCATTTATTTTCTTCCTATTTAAATACTTGACGCTTCACTTCATATCAGTCCTCTCACTCAATCTCTCGAGCGAGCCATGATGAAAGCAAACCAGAAACCGAAATCCCACGCGCCGCCACGCCCTCTCTTCTCCTGTGGCTTCTTCCGCCGCTGCACACAGTCAGTCCTCAGTCCCACCTCTCCTCACCAGCAGCAACAACCTCGCCGTAAGCCAACCACCACATCCTCCTCATCTTCCTCCTCTTCAACCTCCACTTCTCAAAGCTTCACTCAATGGCGCTTCCCTCATCACCTTGACCAAACTCCATCCACCGCTCCTCCTCCTCTTCCTCCTCCACCTCCACCACCTCTTCCGGTCACCACCACTCTCCAAGAAGCCTTCCAGATCGCAGAGCTTCACCTCACATCTGTCTCCGAAGCCGATAAGCTCCTCGCTCTTCAGCTGCTCGAGCGTGTTGTCGTACCCGACCCACCATCTGATCCGACTTGTCCTCCGGGTCTCATGCGAGGCCTCGTCTCTTGCCTTCGAAGCAACAACAAGATCGTTACTGCCAAATACGTCACCAAGATCCTCCTCGCTCTCTGTCTAGCTGAAGGAAACCGCCTCGTGGCAGTCGAGGCTGGAGCCGCTCGAGCGGTAGTGGAAACAGCAGCTGGACTAGAGATCTCGGCGGTGGAGCGTGCTTTAGCTGCGCTTGAGCTCATGTGCACAACGGCGGAGGGAGCGGCGGAGGTTCGTGCTCACGCGATGACGGTACCGGCGATGGTAGCAGTGATGGCGAGATTGGCAGGAAGAGGGAGAGAATACGCAATAAGCATACTATCAGTGGTGTACGGGAAAGGAGGAGGAGGAGCGGAGGAGATAGCGGTGGCGCCGGCGGAGGAAGTGGCTCGAGCGGTGGCACTGGCGCTGGAAGGAGGAGAGTGTACAGCGAGAGGAAAAAGAAAAGGGGCCCAGTTATTGAAGACACTAGAGGAATATGGACGGTTGGATGTGAGTCAGAATGGGACATGAGAAAATGAAATCCAACGGTCCAGATTATGTCAGATAAAAATAAATCTGAAAGCTAGTTTCGGGTCACGGGCTTGTTGTTCTTTTCTTAAAGATATGTGGGCCTTACTTCTCTGTCTCCCTTCCTATCTCTGTATTGTATATACATTTAGTCACTTTTAATTATTATTACATCCCTATTATTAACTATCTCAAAAGTTGACAATAATGTCCAACATAAAAAAAAACACTAAATTTTACTGAAGAATAAATTCCCATGATAAAACAAAATTTAAATTTTATAGTCTTATATAAATAAATTACGAAATATGAGTGATAGACAATACTGTAGTTGAAAACAATTGGATACATCATAACGAAAGATTGGAAACAAACCAATATTGTTGAAACCAACGGCTAAGTGATACAAGCATGCTTATATTTCGACAAGATCAGAGTAAAGATGGGTTAAGTGTAACTGTGATGTGGCATATATAATATGTTAACACAAGACAGGTTGGTGTGAGTATGTGACATGGATTGTTAGAGATCAAAATGGTGTCTCCAACTATTGGGATATTGAATCTAGGATCTGCATCAAATGCTCTTGAAGTTGTGCAGAGGCCATAAATATAACTTATGAAATTCCCAGCAAAAAGTATATATATGGTGATACCCAAATAAGGGCGAGCCCGTTAAGTCAAAGATAAACCCATTAAAAGATTCGGCCCAGATATAGAATAGATGATGCGTTACATGCGAGGTGAAGCTTGACGGCATGAAGTGGCATTCATGTTAATTAGCAAAAAAAACGGGATTGACGAGCTGATCACGGAATTAGCGGGCTGAGTTAATCACGGAGAATGAGGCAATAAAAGGAAAGTCGGACTCAATCAACATAAATGAAGATTCGATTAAATTCAACAGAAAAGCTATGTATAAATACGGTGATTAAACCCAAAAAATGTACACAACATAATCTGAAAAATATAATATAATCTCATTTGTCCTAAAGCTTTCTACTTGTATATTGTTGTCCTTAGATCGAAACATATTCAAGCATCAATAATTTGGCGCCGTCTTTGGGGAACGCAAAACCATAGTCACGTCTTCACAGAACAAAAACAAGCGGAAAGTCAAGGCCAACCACCAGAGATGAGGGAAATAGGAACTTCGGCGGACGTCACTGGAAACCAAGCAGGGGAATACGGGGAACCCGAAACAACTTATGACTCGGGAAACATTATCCCGGCAGAACCATCTCGGACAACCACGTACCAGCGACAATCTCGTACAATCATGGAATTAAGAGAAATGGCTTCAACGACGATGGAGTAGCTGCGGCAGAGCAAGTCAAGAAACCAGGAACTGCAACTCCAAGTCCGACGACAGGAAGAAGAATTCAGGAGACAACTTGCAGAGCTCCAATAAATGGTCACGGAAGCTGAAAACCCAAGAAACACCATCGGACAGGATGCCACTCCCAGAGAACATCCCAATGGAATCCTACAAGGGATGCGCGCACCAGAAACTGGGGACAGAACGAACCGACCAATAGCCTGGGTGAACCCCTTAGTTCAAGAACAGCACGGCGAAACCATCTCGCAGGATGAAATACACGAAGAATCCCTAGTAGATCTAACCAATGTGAGAGACCTAAAAGACCGACTGGCCCAAGCGGAGGCCGCATGTTGTGACCTTCAAAATGAAATACAACGGACTGCCTCGCCAGAAGGAGGGCCCCAGAATGGGTACCAAATGGAAGATATCCTGGGGATAGGCGAGCTCCGACAAATGATGAAGAAAACACAGCAAGAGTACGCAAGCATACGTTCCGAACTACATTGCACAATATCTACGGCACCCGAAATCTAGTACATGATCGAGCAAACATGATACACACCCTTTACGAGAAGGATTACGGGGGCACGCATTTGCGACGTCAGAAAGATAAAATTCCCACAATACTCGGGGAGTACGGACCCTATAGCACATTTAATATCATTTCGACTAGCAGCTGATCGAACTCACCTCGAGGGTGATGAGCGGGATGCAGACTTTTGCAGATTCTTCTCCGAAAATCTTATCAGACCAGCACTGGATTGGTTCTCGATCTTGCCTAAAGAGTTTATAGATGGGTTCAAGCAACTCGCGGAGCTGTTCTTGAAGCACTACTCTATCTTCATAGAGAACCGCACCACTATTCATAGCCTGCTCAACCTGACCCAGATGAAGTTCAAACCACTACGGGACTATATAACTCGTTTCAAGGAAATGAAGTCGAGAAGCATTAATGTCCCCGACGACATGGCTTTAATCGCACTAAAGAGAGGTATATGGCAAGCCTCGACTTTTATCCAAGATCTGACGGTCCGGCCTCCTAGCTCGCTAGACAAAGCGCTTCACAGAGCAACTCACTTTATTAACTAGGAAGAGCAAAGATCCGAGCTCAGATGCCCTGAGGAACCAGGGAAGCGCTTCAAAAAGAAGGAAGCAGCTAAAGCGCAATCGACAATGAGCAAAGTTCAAAGCAATAACACAAACAATAAGATTACAATAGATCGTCACTCGTTCTCGGTCGAGAAGTTTAGAAGCAGAAAACCACTGGATATGTTGAAATATTGCGATTACCATCAGACACACAGCCACACACTAGAGGAGTGCAAAGTGGTCAAATGGCTCAAGGAAGAAGGAAAATGGGAGGAAGGAATGAGGATAGAATGGAAGAACAACTGGGAACGCAGAAAGCGAGATAGATTCTCCATCGAGGAAGAGGAAACTGTAGAGGTAGGAGAAAACAAGGAAACCACCAAGCCTCGAGTTGGAGTCATCATAGGAGGGTCTAGCCTGTGCGGAAGTTCAGTTAACTCCATAAAAGCACATCAACAGAAAGCAAAAATGCGACCCCCGAGCTCAAACGCAAGTCAAAAAGACGACCTAACGATCGTAACCTTCAAAGAAAGAAAAACAGCGCACCTCGATAAGCCTCATGACGATGCGCTCATAATCGAGCTTGACGTCGGGGGAGTAGAGCTGGCAAGGATCTTGGTCGACACAGGTTGTTCCGTCGACCTTCTATTCTACGATGCTTTCAAAAGAATGGGCCTAGAGGACAACGAGCTGGTTGGAGGAAAAACAACCTTAACAGGTTTCTCCAGTAACACCAAAACAACAATGGAAACAATCCAACTGCCGGTGAATGCTTCCGGAATCAGAATGATAATAAACTTTGTGGTAATGGACGCAACAGCACCCTTTAACGCAATCCTAGGAAGGCCCTGGCTCTACACGATAAAAGCAGTAGCTTCGACGTACCACTAGTCCGTGAAGTTCCCAATGAGCGACGGAGAAGGAGTCATATATAGTAGCCAGTCTGCGTTACGAGGATGCTATGAGGAGAATTTCAAACGAACCTGGGGTCAGACTTTATAGCAATTAACCGACGAGCCGCCAGTCACCGGAATAGAGACAGAAGAGCTCGCCAACTAAAGGCCTGAAGAAATCAAAACCACCAAGATATTCGTCGACCCATATCACCCCGACCAGGAACTGACCATTGGAGGAGATTTAGACCCAACGATCCGTCAGGACCTGGAAAACTTCCTCAGGGAAAACATAGCAACATTCGCCTTGACCCCACAGGATATGAAGGGAATCGATCCATCGGTAACAACACACAAACTAAACGTTGATCAAACTTACAAGCCGGTCAAGAAAAAACAAAGAAAGCTTGGACCGGATAAAGCCAAAGTAGTCAAAGACGAGGTAGAAAGGCTACTAAAGATGGGGGCAATAAGAGAGGTCAAGTACCCTGATTGGCTGATAAATCCAGTAGTAGTACGGAAGAAAAATGGCAAATGGAGAGTATGTGTAGATTTCACCAATCTCAATAAAGCATGCCCGTAGGATAGCTACCCACTCCCGCAAATCGACAAAGTGGTAGAATCAACCGCGGGAAACCAGCTAATATCCTTCATGGACGCCTTCTCGGGCTACAACCAGATCTTCATGCACCCAGACGACTAGGAAAAAACATCCTTCATAACCGAACAAGGGACTTACTACTACCGCGTAATGTCATTCGGACTCAAAAACGCAGGTGCAACATATCAACGATTAGAGAACTTCATGTTTCCGGAAGAATTGGGAGAAACCATGGAAGTATACATCGATGACATGTTGGTTAAGTCAGCCGATGCAAGAAATCACGTCGGGCAGTTACGTAGATGCTTTGATATCCTCAACAAGTTCGGAATGAAGCTCAACCTGGCTAAATGTGCATTCGGAGTATCGTCCAGGGAATTCCTAGGATATTTGGTAACAAGAAGAGGGATAGAGGCCAACCGACGCCAGATAAATGTGCTAACAAATATGCGTCCACCTCGCACAAAAAAAGAAGTCCAACAGCTGACCGGAAGGGTAGCAGCACTCAACCGCTTTGTATCAAGGTCAACCAAAAAATGTATGCCGTTCTTGAAGCTACTCAAGGACAAAAAGAAATTTGTATGGGATGATAAATACCAAAAGGCCTTTGAGGAGCTAAAGACCTATCTAGCAACGCCGCCAATCTTAGCAAAACCAGAAGAAGGGGAGGAGCTCTATCTCTACCTTGCAGTATCAATGACGGTGGTAAGCGGAGTTTTAGTTCGCTCGGAAGCAGGAGAGCAGCAACCTATTTATTACGTAAGTAAGTCCTTATCGGAACCTAAAGAACGATATCTGATAGTAGAGAAGATAGCTCTGGCATTAGTAACAGCTGCAAGGAAACTCCGTCCCTACTTCCAATCACACACTATTGTGGTAATGACGAATCAACCGCTACGCATGATCCTCCATAGTATGAGCAAGTCAGGACGGCTGGTTAAATGGGAGATCGAACCCAATGAATATGATATCGAGTATCGACCCCGCACAAGCATGAAGTCGCAAGTCCTTGCGGATTTTGTCGTTGAGATCTAAAGGGGAACGAACAGCATGGAAGTCAACAAAAAGCGTTGGATGGTCCATGTCGACGGATCGTTCTCTCGCAACGGATCAGGGTACGGCCTAAGATTAACTTCGCCCAGTGGAGATTTAATCGAGCACTCCTGCCGGTTAGGCTATCCGGTGTCAAACAACGAGGACGAGTACGAAACCTTACTTGTAGGATTACGAATCGCGCCTAGAATGGGGATAAAACATCTAAAAGCACACAGTGACTCCGAACTGGTGACCAGGCAGTACACAAACGAATACGAGGCAAAGTATACCCGAATGAACGCATTCTTGGAACTGGTCAAGGGTGCAACATGCCAATTCGAGAAGTTCAAGCTAGAAAGGATACCCCGAGCAAAAAACACAGCGGCCGACGCCCTGGCAGCCATCGCGTCAACGTCAGAACCCATAGTAAGGAGAGTAATCTAGGTAGAGTACCTGGAAAAACCCAGCAGAGAAATACCAGGAGAAGTGTTAGCCATAACTCAGCAGGAAGAAGACAACAACGAGGAGAGGCACGAGGCCAGAATAACCACAAACCCAGAATGGTGGATTCCCATTATGCAGTACATTTTTAACGGGATGATCCTGCAAGATCGATGGGAAGCAAGGAAGCTAAAAACCCAGAGCGCATAGTTCTACGTCATAAACGGACGACTATACAAAAGGAGCATAGCGGGACCATGCCTCCTGTGCACGACTCGCGATGAAGTAGCTCATATTTTAGCCGAGGTGCACCTTGGAGTCTGCGGGAATCACTCCAGCAGGCGCGCACTAGCATTTAAAATCAAAAGGTAGGGCTATTACTAGCCGACGATGGTAAGAGATAGCGAGGATTACTCGAAACGGTGTCAAAAATGCCAGCGTCACGCACCCTTCATACATATTTCAAGTGAAAAAATAGGACAGATGGTAATTCCGTATCCCTTCATGCGCTGGACCATGGACGTCGTCGGACCACTAGAACCATCCGGAAGGAAGCAATTTCATTTTGTCCTGATAGCAACTGATTACTTCACCAAATGGGTCGAGGTGGAGCCATTCCAACAACTGACAGGCCCCCAAGTGCGGTGATTCATCTGGCAAAACATCGTTTGCAGATTCGGAATCCTAGGTGAAATCGTCAACAACAACGGAACAAACCTCGTGTCACAATAGGTGAAAAGCTTGTGTGATGATTTTGAAATTCAGTTGACCTCGTTAACGCCACGATATCCTCAGGGAAATGGACAGGCAGAAGCCACTAAAAAGATGATACTGTCCAATATAAAGAAATGACTAAATTCAAAGTAGTCGAGTTGGTCAGAGTGATGAGTGTGATTTTTAATGGTTTTAGAGTATCATTTTAGGTTGTTTTTGTGTCCATCTAGCTAGTTTCACTTGCATTTAGGTCCATTTAGGTTAGTTTTGCACTTTTTGTATTTGCATTTAGAGTTTTGAGATTTTCTTAGGAAATAGAGCAAAAAGGAGCATAAAATGGAGCTAGAGCGTTGGAACAAGTTGCTCGGGAAAAGAAGTCACCAACCACTCGGATCACTGCCTCGCGGTTCACTGGCGAGGATCACTCTGTTCGCTGACAAAAAGGAAGCCTCGCTCATCTCCCTCGACCTATCCTTCGCGAGGGGTGCTCAACCTAAACGACTCGGGGNAACGACTCGGGCCATTCACTCGGCAATTAACCAGCGAGGAACACATCAAGACCACTCCTCGCCGTCTAAGCTCGCCGATGACAGGCGAGGAGAAGATTTCTGGTTAACAACTTAAAGTCGGTTCAGCCATTTGGTTTAAGCTAATTATTCTATAAATACCCTTTGTTGGCCATTTTTATCATTATCTGATATTTTA
>OVBA01007272.1:0-14998 GCA_900406435.1 Lepidium aucheri | reverse complement strand
AGGATGATTACATTGCGGTTTCCAAAATGATAGAGCCCACGTGTGGATTACTGCTTAGCTTAAGCAAGTTGTTCGTTAGACAAGATGTTTCCATTTTGTGTGCAGCTTTTCCACCTTAGGTCATTGCACTTGCATGAGGCCAAGCAAGATCTAAGTTTGGGGGAGCTGATGTGTGTGATTTTTGATGGTTTCGAGTCTTGTTTTAGGTAGTTTTGCACCCGTTTAGATAGATTTTCTGATTACTTAGATCTTTTTAGGTTTGTTTTGCTTTCTTTGCATTTGGAGTTTGGAGTTTATTATAGGAAAATGAGCAAAAAGGAGCCAAAATTGGAGTTAAGGACAATTGGATCAGCTGCTAGGCAAAAAAGATTGTGCAAACTCGGATCGCTACCTCATGGATCGCAGGGCAAGGACTGTTCAGAATGCTCATCAAAGATGCCTCAATCACTAGCCTCAACCTATCTGCCGCGAGGAAAGATAAATCTATTACACTCTGACCATCCACTGAGCCTCAACCTCGAGGGTTAAAACAAGAACCATTCCTCGGTGCCCAAGCTCGCACAAGGACTCCGAGGGCAAGATTCCTGGTTGACTAACTTAGGTCGGTTTGACCATTAAGGTTATGCAAATGACCCTATAAATACCCTCTAATCACTCTCTTATCATTTTTTATCTAATATTTAGTTGAAAAACTCTCTCCATTTTATTGTTGTTTCCTTTATGCTTGTTTAAGATACTCTTTTATGATTATGCTTTAATGAAGTTTATGATTTAAGTTTATATTGTTCTACATCTTTACTTTCTGCAATTTTAATTAAGTTCTTTATGTTTATGCAAATTAGATCTATCCTATTTCTCCGCACTAAATACATGAGGCACGAGTAGATCCGTGTGGATCTTGAGGATAGGGTGATCGGAGGTGAATCCGTTGATTCCCTCGCCGTTCTAGCCATGATCTGAACTCCGATCTCTTCTCACATGGCTAAGCTTAATGCTAATCTCTCCCTGATCAAGAGAGATCTGATTTGGGCCGTGACCTAAGGCTAGCACCAATGGAATCGGAGACCGAGTGCCATGTGAGTGATGGCTTGATCCACCAAAGAGAGATCTAGCATGTTGGTCGGCTGTTAGATGAGTTTGGCTTAGCTTAATGCTTCTGGTTTAGCTTGATTGCGGCTAGCGCCACAATGGATCATTCGATCCAGTTAGGGGTCTTCACCGTGAGAACGGGTTGATTTAGCCTTGTCCTAGTCTAGGGATCACTCAAAAGAGTTCAGCGAGTTAGGATCGGTGAGTTTATTGCTGATCAACCTCCTTATCCTTTAGATATATGCTTTAATCTTATTTCTATCTTATTGCTATTGTTGTGCTCTATTTTTAGGTCATTTCTATTTTTTGATCATTTAAATTGTGTTCTTATTTTGTCTTTTAGTGTAGTTTATCCTATTTTCTAGTTTGCAAACTCACTCAATATCGTAGCCTATCATAGTGACAGAATGGTAGGTTGCTTGAACTAAGATCTAGTAGTAGATAGGTTGGTTTTAAACATCTCTGAGTTTTCGGTTTGATAATTCCCATCTACCCCACTATACTCAATGATTTGATCCAAGGACACACAAAAATCCTTTTAGCATATAGTTGCAATGGTCTGGGTACCCTACTGGAGCGAGTCCTTCAAATGGAGCTACGTGTTGGGATAATCGAAGTGCTCCTCGCGGCTTAGTCCTCCGAGGGAGGCGTTCGAGGGGTTCGAGGGGTCGTTCGATGATGAAGCCTGTCCTTTCTCAGCATGATGAGTACTTAAGTGGCGATTTTGACCCTTTTTCTCCCTTCTTCGGTATACTAATGTCCCCTCAATCGATGAATGGCTCTCTTGTTCTGGATGGGCCTCGCAGAAGCTTTTGGCAGAAGTTGAGTGGTGCCTCGAGGGTGAGGGTGAGGAATGGGTGCGAGAGTATGATGTCAGTCCGCCGATAGATGCATTCAACCCATCAATTTCTCTGCTGAGATTTGCACGCTCGCTATGCCATTCCACCCTTTCCTTAGTCAGCCCCTTAACCTTCTTCACCAGCCATTTACCCAGCTTTTCGAGCTTCCCAATGTGTTTGAGCCTCATGTGTAGCGGCTCCTTGTTTTGGCGCATGAAACTTCTCAAAGTAGTAGGTCTCAGGTTCCACGTCCTCATCTTCTTCTTCTTCAAACCGTGGTGCTTGGGGTGCTTGAGGTGCACTCCCGACTAAGGCATCAAGAAGAGGAATGAAAACCACATTTGCCCTTTCCTCGAATGAAGTGTATTGTGGGAATGGGAGGTTTATTCTAGCTCTTGCCGACTCCGGGTGGGTGAACTTGTAGGCAGCTTGTCCATTCGGCTCTTCCTTTGTAAGGATGTCTATGGCCATCAAGTACTTGATATTCATGAATTGCAGCTCGGACCAGTTGTCACTGTCTTGGTTCAATGGCACTCCGCAAGCTTCTAGGATTCTTGTCACCACACCTCCAATGTTGATAGGCTTGGGTTTTCTCATTTCAGCTTGGATTACCGCCCTTGTGTGGTATGTCATGAGTTGCTTAGCTAATACAAAATCCATTTGGGAGTTCGCATCGTCTCCCCCAATCCTTCTTCCACTCGGAGTAGTTCACACTACCTCCTTCATTCCAATGTCCAAAAGTTTCATCTCTCCAAAGTTTATTGGCCCGGTTGATGGTCATGCAAACAGCAAGTTGGCGATGGCTCTCCTTGCGTAATTGATGCAAGGGTTGCGAATCTAGCTTCCCTTACTTCTTGACGGGTCAAACTTCCTGCATACTATTAGCATATCCCATACTTCATCTAGTTCCTCCTTGTCGATGATTGGGTACACCGTGTCCCCAAACTTGAAACCAAAAATACCATCCAATTTTCTCAAGGTAAGCTTATAGGGTTTTTTGTATACCTTGAAGGTTATATATATTCAGCTTCGTCTCTCTCCATAAGCACTGGGACCTTGGTGACATACTCGCAGAAGTTCATGGTTGCCAAGAATTGCAAGGTATCTTCCTTGAAAGAGCTAGAGATGGTGTACATGAACTGCGTAAGTCTCCAAGCATGAAACAACCTATCCACATCCTTTCTGACACGTAGCTGGTTCATCGTCCCTATTTGCGGATAATGCGTCCCCTTCACTCCCATAATTTGCAAGGCTTCATAAGCCTTCTTTGAGTTATTAGACTTCCTCGGCTTGCCTCGCTTAGCAGCTTGGTATACAACAAAAGCCATCTTCACTTCTTCTTCCGAGTACCCTCCTCTCATCAAGGTTTTTATGTTCCGCTGGTACTCGGTTTTCTCCTCTCTTTTTTCAGCTCTTTTTCTCGTTGCAGCTCTTTCCTTGTTTCTCGTTGCAGCTCTTTCCTTGTTTCTCGCCTCGCGGTCATCCTCGACATCAATAGGCGAGTCTAGTCCTGTATTACTTTCATCAGAATCCTCATCCTCTCTTGCAGAAGGCGAGGCTATCCTATTTCCTTTCTCTTTTGCTTGCGATTAGCTCCCCTCTCCCCGCTATGGTTCTATGAATCTCCAGTCTCTAGATCCACTGACCGCCTTCCTTGCTGTCTTTTTAATCGGCACTTCTGCTCTTTGCTGTCCGGCGGGTTCATCACCTTTGTCATCCGATTGTATGACGAATCGTCATCCTCGCGTGATTTTTCTCCATTCAGTTCTCACTGGCAGTGAGTCTTCTAAACCTATTTCTACTTCTTGCTTCCCGCTTGCTCTTGTACCTTGTTTAAATTTTGGATTTCTTTACCCTTGCGGTTCTCACGGGAAGACATGGCGGAATTGGTGAAAAAAGTTTATTCGAATCATCGGAATAGTATACCTCGCGATGGCTCCTCTCGGTTTAAACAGCGAGTAGTGTTGTTATCTGACTGAAGAATGAGTTTTTTGCTAACCGTATGCTCCTCACAGTTTCTCCCCGAACCTTGACCTTCAATCGCTTCCTCTTCTTCTGAAGATTTGAGTGCGAGAAGAGAAAGTTTTGTTGTAGAGAGAGAGAGCTTGAAAGAAGATTATGTTCATGACGGTGTGAGAGGAGACATATATATAGGGGTTGGGATTAGGATTTTTTGATCCATGTATAGAAAATATACAAAAAATTTGGGTTTCAAGACTGCCTTGTGTCTTGGCCTTGGGTCTTACTGTATCTCAACCGTTGAATTCAAATTTCAAATTACTTGACTAATCTCAGCCGTTGGATCTTCTGACTCATCTTCGTCTGGTTCCAAATATTAGTTTTGTTAGTTAACTCATGGGTCCCACTTGATGACCTGGAATTGAGCTAACTAATCAACTTTCCAAAACTAACTGCCCAGGCTGCCTCGCAGTTGGCCTCGAGGCATGACTACCCATTCAGAAAATCGGACTTGACCAAATTTGTTGTACTGTTCAGTGACTGTTCTGAATTCTTGGTGTTGATCAATCTCCTGTTTAAAAACCAATATTTGAAGACAAGAGAGTTTAATCACTTATATAAGATCAGTTTAGTATGAAATAGCTCAACAAACTTAGTCTAAGTTCTATAATTCAATAAATTAAGCAATGGGTCCAATTCAAGCACAATAAATATTTTTGGCTGAAAACAATATAAGTGATACATTCGATAAACTTGGTGATGTCATTAAGGGTATGTGTCAATATAATTCAGAATATGACTCTTAGTGACATCACTCACCAAATACATCGTCCATGAGGATACTTAGGCAGTGCGAGTAGGTTCATCAGTGATACTCAAGGCAATTTGAACACTACTCGCACCTCCTCTTCGCAGGCTTACCACAAGGGATGTTAATTTTAGCAGAAAAAAAAAACCATTCCTTGCTTCTTTGTTTGCGAGGCAAGCTAATTCTTGGATCGTTAGGGTTTATCCTTCCCTAATTGCTGCCAAGATAGCTGCCTTCGGTTTTTGACTGGTCCTTGTGTACCTGAAACGCAGATGACCATTCCAAATACTTAACATAACAACAAAATAAAATATTCTCTAAACAACCAATAAAAGCAAAATAAACTTAAACTAAATAAAAAGAGTTCTTAAAGAAAAGGGATAAGCATGAAAATTCTTCCCAAGTGAGCTTGTTTAGAGTTTCAAGATCGACTCTTCATACTATTTCTAGTATGAAATGGTTAAGGAAACCATAGTTCCCTCGTTGTCATCCTCGATCAGTTCTCCTTCAAAATTTCCTCTTATCTCAAAGCATTGCCCAACTATAGTTGGTTTCTTTGCAGTATTCTTGAGATCAAACAGCATACAAACGCTATCTCCTACATTCAACTCAATTGTGCAGTTCCTCACATCTATCATGGCCCCAACTAACGCCAAAAATGGTCTACCCAACAATAGAAAATCAGCGGGTTCTTCGTCCATCTCCAAGACCACAAAGTCTATAGGGACGTGAATGTTTCCAATGCTCACTAGAATGTCCTCGAGCAATCTCCTCGGGTATCTTGTCGTCCTGTTTGCGAGGATAAGTGAAATCTTGCAATCCTTGAACTTCGTATACTCTAACTTCTCCACAACATATTGAGGAATAAGACTGATCGATGTTCCTAAATCGCACAGGCACTTGATGAACGTTAGGTGGCCCACAACACATGTCAAGGTAAAGCTCTCTGGATCTTCCAATTTCTCCGCTATGAGCATTTTCCTTTCATGAGGAAGAATGGTACCAACACTGATCTACCCATTTGCATTCCTACAGCCATGCATTCCTATTCCTTCTCCTTCACATCATATTTCTTATATTGGGGAAATAAGGCAAATGCATCCAAGATAGGTATCTTGAGTTCAATCCCACTCATTTGCTTATCAAAAAAGCTTTGTACTTCTCTCCTTGATTCTTTTTAAGCCTGGTCGGATAGGTACTTTGACTTTGGTTACAACCGCAGGTGCGATTGCTTCCTTGGCAACTTGCTTAGAGCAGCCAGATTCTTCCCCTCGCAACACAGGAGTGAGAGGAGTACCTTCAAAGTGTTCTGTGATAGTAGGTTTTTCAGGTTTTTTCTCATAAGAAACTTCTCCTCGCAGCACAGGAGTGTGAGATGTACCTTCGAGGTGATCGTTGAGAGCTGATTTCTTGGTCTGTTCTGCCTCTCCTTCTAGAATGATGTTGTTCTCAACGGTTACCTTCTGTTCAGCAATGGGTGGAAGTACTTTCCCACTTCTCAGAGTTATAGATTGAGTACTATACTCCTTAGGGTTTTGGACTGCCTTATCCGGAAGTTGGCCACTTGTTTGCTTGGTTGCTCTTAACATATCTTAATCAGGCATTGAGGGTCTTGACGTTGTTGCTGAGGTCATTATACGTTTTGTCAATGCATATATGAACCTCAGCAAACTTCTTGGTAATCTTGGCTTGTTGAGCCGTTTGGCCTTGAAAAATTTGTTGGAGCATGTGCATAATTTCCAGGGCATTCTCTTGAAAGGGTTGAGGTTTCGGAGCGGCTAGTACAAGTTTTAGACTTTGCTGCCACTGCTCTTTAGGAATCCAGACCCGTTGTTGAGTAGGCCTGGGTGGATACACTTGATCTTGCGGATTAGCCACATTGGTGCTCTGATAACTCAATTTCGGGTTTTGTTAATAGTTCATCCACGGCTTGTAGCTTCCTTGGTTCTGTATAAAGAAAATTTCTTCAACTTGCTCTTCCTCCTCTTCTTGAGTCTGTTCATCTTGCACGAGATTGACTTGCTTGGTGTGTACAATCAATAATTTGTCCAATTTCTCATGAAGTTGTTTCAATTCTTTTTTAGCGGATGTATCAAAATCTGAAGTGCCTCAAACCGCTTGGTCATAGTCCTCGCCATACTGTCCATCTGCAAGTTAGAGGTTCTCAGTAAGTGCTTTTCCATCTTTTATCTGTTGTTGCAAGAAACTTTTGTGGCTTGCGGTATTTAGAAGCATACAAATCTTTAGATGAACTCCTTGATAGAAGTTACTCATGATCGTCTCCTCGGGAAATCCGTGGTGTGGGCATTAAGATTGGTATACCTTATACCTATCCCACGTTTCAGAAAGTGTCTCGGTGCTATATTGAACAAAGTTGGAAATGTTGTTCCTCAACTTAGTCGTCCTTGAGTTTGAGAAGAACTTTGTAAGGAAGAGGTGTTTGCACTCAGGCCATGTTGTGATCGTGCCTATTGGTACGTCTTTTTACCTAAGCTGGGCTTGATCTCCAAGTAAGAATGGGAACAACCGCAGCTTGAGAGCATCTTCACTAACTCCGTTATACGAGTGAGAGTGCACAACCGCTCAAATTCATCCAAGTGGTCGAGGGGGTCCTCTGAGGGAAGTCCATGAAACTTGTTTCACTAAACCACTGAAATCAATCTGCACTTGATTTCGATTTTTTTTTGGGAATGACGAGAGGTAAGATGCCATTCTGTTGAGTGTGGATACTCAGTGCATCACCCGCACCTATACAACAAGGGCGACGAGCTTGAATTTGAGCTCGTGCTGGTTGAGCTGCCACAGCCGGTGGCAGTGGTGTTCCATTGGTAGAAGTATCGGGAGTCGTGTTATCCATATCTGGTTGTTGAGGTTGCAACCTCCCTCTTTGCTCTCTGAGTTTGCAAGGGAGCAAGTGTATGTTGTCGAGGTAGCGCAGGAGGTTCTGGTTACCCTTCAAACGAGTTTGCATCAACCATATATTTAACTGCACTTAACTCGCAGGAGTTAAATCTGATTATGTAGGCTTTTGCACTGTCCTTGAGCTATGGTTGCGAGGGACACCTTTGAGTCCTACAAATTCAACAGAAACCACGAGTTGTCAATAAGGTATGAGCTTCATTGTCAGAGATCCAAGCTTGTGGATCATAGACAAACGATTTAACACAGTAAACACAAGAACTTGATCCTAGAACGAAAAACTTCCAAACATAAATAAACAAAATCTGATTTGGCAACGACACGAATTTGATAGAGAAGAATATTTGCGGTTTCTACCCTATCAAATCATTGTGGATGGTGGATAAGTAAATAGATTGTTGAACCAATACTCAGATGTGTTTATAAGTATTTTGGCTAGTACGTATTCACCTAGTTCAAGAAAAATCTATCATAGAAATCTGTCACATAACTATGAGTTCATCACAAAACAAAGCAATAAGACAAAATAGGCTATATTGATTTCAGTGGTTCAAGGACTCATCATACAACGTGAATACAAGGACTCATCATACCCTTGTTTCAAGGACCACAACTCGGCGGCCGAGGTATCATGGTTGACAAATATTGTGTATTGTTTCATGAATAACTTGGCTAACTGGTTGAAGGTCTCAGTTGACCCAATTGGGAGATTGCTGAACCAGACCAACACGTCTCCGGTTAAGTTTTTAGCAAAGAGTTGGCAATATGCTACATCCTCTTGTTCTGGCGGCTAATTTGTTCTGCCTATCATAACATTGAAGGTACTCAGGATTTTTAACGGGTCTGATGTTTTGTCATATGAAGAGCAGCGTAGTCTACATCTACGATTTAGCAAGACCTTCTTCACTTTTGTGATAAACGATAGTTTCGGGCTTGGGCTATGATCCGCCTGATTTTTGGTGTCGAGCTAGTTGCCTTATGGATTTCCGATTGCATCTCGTCCATCATTCCCATGACGGTTGATGCATTTAGCATGGCTTGTACAGGTTGTGGTTTACGAGTGCATAGCATTGGTGTGGGACCTTATCTTTCTATGTTAGTTAGTTGTGAACTTGGAGTTTCGCTGACTAGATTCCTCTGTACACTGGCAAGCACTTCCACATGAGGTCTATTTTTTTGTATGGGAAGATACCTGGTTCTGTCCAATCTTGTTTTGGTTCAATTCGATCAAAGCGCTCGTTGTTTCTCTGTTCTGTTGCTTCTATATGTGCCAATAGATTCTGAAACATGGTTGTGAACGATGGCAGCTCAGCCGGCAGTCCTAGAAGGTGTACGATTTCATGGGTTTCTTCGTGGTTGTTCTCCACTATCTGATCCTGATTTAGAGCTGAATCACGAGTTAAGTTGAGTTATTCTGGAGTAGGATCATCAAATCGTCATACTGTTGCGATGCTATCGTTTCTAGACATAGCTGTGATGGCTGTTTTCTTACTTCATTTTGCATGAAGAATTCTTTTAGTGTCTTCCTCATAGATGATAGACGGTGTTTTTATCAGTTTTTAACCCTTATTTTCCATGGTTTTATATAGTCAAAGTATATGTTTTAGAGTCTTTTCCGGTCATAGGTCACATTTGGAGAAGATGAGCTATTTGGAGTGAAAATGAACATATAGAAATGCAAAATCATGCCGAAGCGTCAGAAGTTTGGATTTTTTTGAAAGCCTTCCCAACGTTGGATCGAGCTAAAATTTGGACACAAGATAGCCACGTGAGTACCTTTCATTTGGAGGTGGTTTAAGAGAAATCAGACAAGCGGTTAGGAAGATATGATGATTTTACCGAAGACATATCATTCTGGCCGAGAACTGACGCCACCAGAAGATGCACTCAACCTAAGGATCAACCTGCTAAGACCTTGATCGATCGATCATCAAAGTTTCGCGAGAAAAACCAGATTTTCCTTATTTTGTACCAGACGCGTTTTTAGCCTATTTAAATAGATTTCTCAGAACTTTTAGGGCATCCTATCATTATTTTTAGAAGCCATTCTTGTAACCTTTGAGGGAGAAGATCCCTATCCTCCACAACACCATTGGAGAAGATTTTTGAACCCTATTTCTATTTAATTCAGTTTATTATTATGTTTCTATTTTTCTTCTTTGTTTGCTTCTTTTCTATCATGTGTGAGTAGTTTGTCAATCAGGTTTAGGGATTTCTAGGGATTTAGGGATTCAATGAATTAAGAACAAATAGGGTTAGATCTTGAGTGTTCTCCATCTATTGTTGTGTTTAATGCTTAGGTTAGATTGACGACCTAGTCTATGATCTTAGGGTTTTTAACTCTCCAAAAGCTTGTTAGATGCATGAACTAGCTTAGATGAGCAGCTAATCCTCAACCAACAACAGTTGATGTTAACGCTAGTTGTGGACATATTAAACTCAATCGATAATGCATGTTTAATTATCTAGGACCAATGATAGTTAGGAGCACCAGATTGATAAACAGAGTAGTAGGCACCACGATAGTGGATTTGCTAGAATTCTTGTTTAAGTCGAGAATTGGTTTAAAGCATGCCCTGAATAGTTTCCTGATTTCGATTCGCTGCTTCCTGATGAATTCCTAATGCATAATTCCTTTATTTATTAGTTTTACATCGTTTATTGTTTTGTTTTGTTTCCATCATTATTTGATTTGTCTTAGATTAAGTTTTGTCTAAAGATTGATAGTGTAACCATTGGTCCTCGTGGATTCGGTCCTTAAGTGCTACATCGATACGATACGCACAAGAGGTCAAATTGGTATAATTAACCTTATATCAATAGACGGCGTCAATTGTTCTAGCATGATTTAGCACAAAGGTTCTAAATCCAACTCGGAGATTGTAGAGGGAAGATGAGTATGGATTTTGTTCTTTCAAAGGAAATAAAGAGAATAGCCGGAAACAAGAATACTAAATGCTTAACTGCTCTGAAGTGCTTGTGTGTTGTTGTTATTAAAATTTTGTCCCTTTTTGGAGACATGCTCCTCTATTTATAGATCATAGAAGTGGTTACATATGAATCGAAAATATGAAATATTACATTTTGTTTAGATTCGATGTTATCTAAAAGATCCTTACAAGTTTTTTGTAAATATTCCAAATCGGAATATGAATATTTCCATTTCTTTCATTGATGATGTGTTAGCCGAGTTTATCTTATTATGAAATGTGACGAGTTTCAAATGAAGGACTCTTTCCGAGTAGACATTGATCTGACGAGATGAATTCTTAATTATCTTCCCAAGTTTTTGGTTCTTTTGGTTTTCAAAAATTAGAACCAATAGATACTTATTAATTTTGGTTCGGTTTTGGTTTGGTTTTGGTTTGTGAAAAACGGAACCAATAGATACTTATTAAAATTTATTTTGGTATCCGCTCGATTCCAGTTCGGTTCTGGTTCGTTTATTTCTGTTTAGTTTTAGAAAAGTTTTAAAAATTATTAAAAACCAAAAATTTGTTATAAAAACTTAAAATTTTTAGGTTTTTAGTAATTGTGATTCAAATTAATTAATAAATTTAGATTTAGAATTACAATTTTGGATATTTATATTATTAAATTATATATAAATAATTATTTTTAAATATACAATTTTATTTTGGTTCTTGATTTGGTTCTCGGTTCGGTTTCTTGATATTTCACTCATCTCTTGGAATGATCTCGTCCTCAGAGCTTTTACTGTATCTTCAGTAGAGGCTGAATACAAAACTATGCGTTTTGGAGTGAATACGTTCAGTGGCTTTTCAAACTTCTTTTTGAACTACCGGCCCCTCAAACGTGCCTGGTTCCTTTCTAGTGTGACTCTATTGCAGCGATTCATATAGCTAATAATGCAGTGTTTAATGAAAGAACAAAACACGTTGATTTAGATTGTTATAGAGTTCGGGAAACAATCACAGAAGGTCTAATCAAAAATCTCCTTGTAAGAACAAACCATCAGATTGCAAATGTGTTAACTATGGCTCTTATCCCATGCAGATTTCATGAGTTAAGAGACAAGATGACTATATATTCGATATCGTTGCCATCTTGAAGAAGGGTATCAGAAATATAATATTTTGGTTATCCAAACTTAGTTGGTTCAATTGTATTTTAGTATTCTTAGTTATTTCCGGTTTACTATTTTTTCTTGTTTTGTTTGTTACAATTACTCTGTAATAGATTACTTTTTCCATTAACGAAGATTCAATCTACTTTCTCTTTTCTCTTTCGAGAACTCCATGAATCTTTTCTTTGAAGATTGTTCTTCATCTGATAGGAGTGTTCTTCATCTGATAGGAGTAGTACGCATCTTACAAATCTCTTTACCTATGCCATAATTGAAAGATCCTAAGTTCAGATGAAATCTTAGAGTTACACAGCTTAGTCAGAAGAAGCTCTCTTTATTATGGAATATGAATTCTTACTTTAGCATACACATCCGGTGGATATTTGTATTATCCAATCAGCAATTGATCTTGGGTTTATGGTTCATTAAAACCTATATCTACAAAAACGCTTAAATTAGAAGAGTTATTGTAAATGGGTCTTCGTATATTATAAGAAGCCCATCATGTTTATGAGTCTTAATTTTATTACTCTATACATCATGTTATTCAATGTTGTATTTGTTGAAGTTTATTAAAATCAAGCGTTATTGGATGTTATAGTTGGATGATGTATTTCAAAATACATAATAAATCTGTTATTTATTAAGGATTTTAGATTCAAGTAGATTGTTTGATGATGGATTCTGATGGATTTCACATCTTTTTTATGACTAATCCAAATCCGATGTATTTCATCGGTATTCTGAAATCTACGTCTTCTACGCCTCTCTTATAACTCTCTCTTGGTTCAGGTTTTGTTCTGATCTAGGAGTTGACGCTCAACTGTTCTTAACGAAAAGCAATGATGTTGATGAAAAAGAGAACTGGCACGATTGTCCTCAATACCTCGGTGATGAAGATTTCTCCGATCTTGATCTTCTCGAGTTCTTCATTCTTCAGGGCTTGGATAAGTTTGGTAACAGGATCTTCCGCGTCCTCGGAAAGTATTTTACTAGTAATCACGCTGACAATTATCGTCCTATTAGTGAAATGGATCATAAAATTTTAAGATGAAAGTTGCTAATTTTATCGTTTCTGAGCTTATGCCGATGATTTGAATAGTTGACCATCCAATTTTAGCTGTAGAACATAAACTTCTGATTAAGTGTAGATAACGTTTTGATGCTCTTGCTGCTGTAAATATCCCTTTTCTGAGCTCATGATTCGCTTCATCTTTTGATTTACATTATATCCTAAGTCCGGACTCTCCAGAATTGGCTTTGTTTATTATTCTACTTATATTGATAATTCGATGATCTTTGTGATATTAGTGGATTGGAAACCCTGATTCTCCAGAATCAGCCTTGTTAATTTACTAATCTATTTTTGTTGAGATCTACTTTAATTTTTGTCCATGAGACCGTGATCTTCTCAAAGCACTATACATATTGATGGTTTGATTTATGTTTTAAGGATCATGACTTGATAAACTTTTAGTAGTCTCTGCATACGGAAATTAGTTCTAATGATGTCTCTGAAGTACTATTATCTCTTGAATCTAGCTAAGCTAGCTTTTCGATTATTAGTTCATTTTAAATGTTATCTCTTGTATTTTGTAGTTGATGCGCCAAAGGTGAGATCTTCAACCTTGGTATTGCCTGATACAAACAGTCTAAGAGGTAAAGTCAAAAGTTCAAAGATTTGGAACTAAAGTTGTGTTGAAAAATCTATTTCTTTTAGACTTCCAAAACTATTTTGGTTTAAGTGAGTTGCAGATTCCTATTGATCAACAACATCAACATCATAATCAATGCTCTATACCTTGCATGTAAAGAAGATGACTCAAAACCAGCTTGAGCAACATCAGAGTGAAGTAAGCAAAATAATTTTGCAAACAGTACTGCAGCTCTTCCAGAACCTTAACGCCAGCACTTCCCGGAACTGATCCTAATCAATGATACACTTGTCTATTTCATCTATCTCTTTGTTGTATAGCTTATTTGTTGGCCTCTGAATCATTAAAACATTTCTTGTGTGACCTGTTTCCGAGAAATACCTAGTGCCGTTTTCCTTGGTTAAGTTTCACAGCTGGTTGCTCTGCTTTGGAAGTGTTCTTTTTTTTCTTTGCGAAAAGTAATCTTCTGCAATTGTATAAAATCTATCATAGACACCATAGAACACAGGTCTTGATGCAACTATACTAACAAGTGAAGATAGAAGATCTTTGCACAACAAAAAGAAACATGTGGTATGAATCAAGTGACAAAATGCATAAACTAGGCGAACTAAAGACTCTAGGCCAACTAAAAATTCAAGCAAACAGAGAAACAAAATCAAACCTTCATATTGACTTTAAGGACATCAAGCGGAGTTATAGCCAAATGAGTTGTTCCAGCACTAAGCATTCCTCTTATCGTACAAATTGTATAAAACCAAAAGCAGATGACAAATGATCGTCTAGTTTACTCTTAGCTCTAATCATCTTTACCAAAGATGTTACAAATTCCAGATGAACCATAATCGTAATCGCTAAGAAACAAAATTTGGTCTTTGGTGTTTTGTCTGGTAAACCCAAAACCCATAAATGAAACACGTCAAGAACGTATTCACAGGAAAGTTATAGAAATTGGGAAAGAGCGTATTTGAAGGGATTCTCATTTCTATAGCAGACACCAAATTGCAATAAAAGATATACAACCAAAAAACCAGGAAAAAAAAATTGATGGAAATCAAAATCCATCTGATCGTTATTGTACACTTGGATGACTTTCAAATACAAAGAAATCCCATTCTAAATCAATTAGGCATGTAAAATCAAAACCAGAAAAATAGTGAATTCCAAACTCACACTCCGAAGAGATGTACCTAATTCGTTGGGAACTCTGTAGAATTCTCTATGTCTTTCTCGTACCTTCTCTCATCTTTCTTGTTTAATCCTCTCGTTGAAATTTTATTTCGATTCAATAAATTGTTAAAGCATCAATCGCGCAACTGTAATTATGTCATATACCCTTTGCATAAAAAATGTGATAATAATTTGGGAATATAATAATTATTAGACAAGTTGGCCGACCACATAAATAATATCAGTATGAGTTGAACCAAATCTATGAACCAACAAAAAATCAATGAAAAAGAAAGATATGGTACTTAAATGGGAAAAAAGTCAAATAAACCCTCAACTTACAAAAGTGGGTAGAATAAACTCTCAACTCACATGGCTCCAAAACAATTACGTAATTTTTCGTTGACTTTTAGAATAAACTTCTAAGTTTTTGTTGACCAGCCTGTTTTACCCCGTCGTTAATTACATTAAC